>JAJQOW010001190.1:0-59341 GCA_037975125.1 Latrodectus hesperus
GCTATCTGTAATATTAAATTTTGCTCTTTGTTGTTTGTGTGTGTTTTTTCTTTTTTATTTTCAGGTTGATTTCCTTAGAATGAGAAGAAAGAAAAAAAAAAACTCCGGGGAAGGAAGGAATAATTTAGTCTGTAATGTCTCACCATCGGCACTTCCGATTTTTAAGATTTTATGTTTTTTTTTTTTTTTTTTTTTGATTCTGAGACTCTCGTTGTACGCGAAGCAGGCGAGAGAGATAGTCGCGAACCCTTACATGACTCCTTGTAGATTTTGTTCTTTTTTTAATTAAATGTGTATGTTTCAAAATTGGAATCATTTGTTTGTTTCATAACAAAATACACTTATTTAATTTTGTGAATACACCAAGATTCACACTGCCCTTTATGAGTACTAACTGTTGTACAGGTTTGTTAAATCAAGTTATATACTAAAATAATGATAACAATAATATTAATAAAGAAAGTAAGTTTGTTTTATTCAAAATAAAAATTAAAAAAAACGTTTAATTAATATTTCCACAGGACTCATATACATGTGATAACTATTCAAAAATTCAAAACGTACAAATTTTTTGACGAAATTTTAATATTTTTAAATATTACTTGAGTTTCTATTTTTAATTTTTTATAAGAGATAAAAATCATTTTATTTAACAAGCAGTATTAGTTAATATTTTCAATTTCCTTTTATGATAAAAAAATTGTGAAAATTTAATTTTATTTGGACTATAATAACGTAATAAAAATTATTCACAAATAAGAAAATTTCATGTAACTGAAATATTATTAATGAAAACTTGTAAGAGTTTAAATATGCTATTAATAAGAGAAAAATCAGATTTCACTTAAATTATCAAAAAGCGATTTAGAAAGATCAGTTTCTGTTGTTATTGAGACTGTTATCCATTGCCCCAAAATAAAAATAAAACCCGTACATATTTTTATTTCAGGCTTTATAGTAGCCTTTTAGTCTAGTGTTGCGTTATACTTATGAGAAAATTTCTGCTGAAAGAGTTTCCTATTAGCGGCTCCCTTTGTCCGAAATACTGTGTCCGGCATCAGAATGACCATCAAAGAAATAGTGGAAATTTTTCATAATATAGCACTACAGAGTATGTCGCGTAGGGAACTGTTTTCCTGGAATCGAAATGGAGGGGATCGAGAACTAATTATACCTCCAAATTCTAGGAAAACACATAAACTTTCTTTCCTTTTCATTGTTCACACCATAGGATATCACACGGGGGTCCACGTAGACGTGGAAAGAAAACAGGGGTTCACAAGTTGTAAGTGGGGGTCAACGAAATATTTTCTGGTTTTCCTAATAAAGAACAAAAATTTTCGTTTCGATTTACCTCTCAACGTAGACAGGTAGGATGATTCACTAGGTAGGTACTCAAAAATATTCAAAACTCAGTTCAAACACAGAATTGAATAGAACAATAGATAATAGTGCAAGTATTCTTTTTATAAATAGTACACAAGAAAATAAAGACCGTGGTAACCTAGTGGTTAGGGTATCGGCCTTCTATCCGGAAGGGTGGGGTTCGATTCTCAATGCCGCCAAAGACCCACCGAGTACATGCGATATACGTGCTCGTTAAATCTGTGGAATCGAAAGTCCTGTGGTCGGTCGTTGAGCAGTTACCATGGGTGCAATGGTCTGGAGAATATTACTCCCCTTCAGATCAATGCCAAAATTGAGGGAGTAGATCCTCTGATGCTGCCATCTATCGGAGGATTTGAAGAGCAAAAGTCGTACTTTCACCTTTATGGTGCTCTGATTAAACGAAAGACGCCCCCAATTGACTTAAATTCGCATAGCCAAGGCATAGCGAGCTTGGCTTGTCCAAGTGTCATTACTAACAACAACAACAAGAAAATGTACTACTTTTTTTCATCTTAACACACCCAATTTAGGGTGATATTTTTTAGGAGTTTTGGGAATACAGTAGAAATGCAGCAGCAGGGGGTCTACCGAAAGTAGTAAAACTTTGAAAGTGGTCCACAAGAAAAAAAGTTTGGAAGCCCATGGTTCACACGGTTAGTATTTCGTTTCTCTTCATCGGAAACGAAAATGAAATCTTTAGAAAATCTTGGAGATTTGAAATTTAAAATATTATTGCCGTAAATCGTATTTTCTGTCTTCTATGTATTCTTTCGATTTGAATATTTATTTCTTATTTTTGCTGGTATAAATATTTGCTAACATATGGTTGTAGAGTTTTGAAAATTAAATATTAAATTACTTATTTGGGGAAATAATTTTATTTGACTCGTAATTTTGTTGGCTTTCGATTAGCACTATACATTTAAAAATTCCTTTTTAAAATGGTAAAATTTAAAAATCCATAAATGTTTTTTTCCCTCTTTGTATGCATAAATATACCCAATATATTTTTTAATTAATTAGTTCCATTTAAATAAAAGTAAATCTTTTAACTTGAAAAAATTCAAGAAATTTATAAAGAAATGTGTGTGGTACATATTTCTTATTCTATATTGTAAAATTTTAAAAATTAAGATCGCCTTTAAATGATATAAATTTATTGAAAGAAAAATTTTTATGCAATTAAAATAATGCCACTTAAAAATAATTCTTAATAGAAATAAATTTTGATTTCAGTAAAAATTAGCCCTTATTTTAATAATAAAATATCTTTCAATATCTTAAGGAAACAGTATTATTATATGCCTTAAAAATGCAAAAAAAAAAAAATTCACTAGTGTGATCACTATTGAGAAAATTTCTTTAAATAAAATTAGGTGATATAAAACAGATAAAATATTTTTTTTATCTCAGCACTTGTATAATTCTTGATAATAATTTGAATCAATGAAAAACTTGAAAGAACAACAGCAGTTTTGAGAAAAAATATTTTAATATACATATTAAAAATAATTTTTTCTCAAAACTGGCTGAAAATTTCTGATTTTATTAAATATACACAATTTTATTTAAATTTATGTGTGTTTTGAAAGAAATTTATTTCAATTTTTGATTTAAGAAATTTGCAAAATATTATTGTTGTCTATATTAACGCTTCGTTGTTCATCTGCATATTGCAGGGCTTCTTAAATTATGGGTCGCGACCCCATTTGGGGTCGTGTAGCAAAATTCTGGGGTCGCGAGAGATAAAAATATCATTTAACAGAAAATGTTTTTTAACTTGTAAAATTATTGTTATAAAGATAAAATAACAATTATCGTAGATAAATATATCATAAAATCTTCTAGTTCGAAAAGATTGTTTGTACCTGCATTTCTATTAAGAGTATTATAATACTCTTAATAGATATACAGGTACAAACCGAAAAACCGAAATGATCCTGAGAAATATTATCAACAAAATTTCTAGGTATTATTGCGGAAGAAACTACATAAACATTTCGTTTTATTCTCATTTAGCCATTGTTTGATTGTGATAAAAAACAGGCGCATCCATCTCATTAAATTTTTAACTTATACTTTATTTTAATACTTACCACGCAACTACTTGAATATATTCGAGAGAATGAAGACGGTCAGAATCGACTTTTATTTTTGAAACTATAATAAATACAATTTTATAATCTTTTGTGCAATTTTTAATTTTAGATTTTTGGATGTTTCAAAACGAATTCTAAACTTATATATTTTTATATGTATATGTATATTGTTACCTAATAAATAAACCATCAAAAAATATTAATTTATTTTTCTTTTATATTTGTATGGGGTCGTCAAGAAACTCGCAATCATAAATGGGGTCGTGAATTACAAAAGTTTAATAAGCCCTGGCATATTGCAATGCTATGACATAATTTAGTTACCTACACTGGAATGAGATGAAGACTTATTAACAAATGTCTTCTAGTTTTGGTATCAGAAAAATTGGTTTTATGATATAAAAAGGAAATATTCATAAATTATCAATATTATATTTTGTGATTTAAGTTTTTTACAATAAAAATAATTTTGGTTTACATTAAAGGTCTGAATGATATAGTATAAAAAGCTGTTTTAAATGAAATTTCCCATGAAGTTAAAGTTGTTTTTCACTTGAATTTTTTCTGAGATAAAAAAAATGACATAAAATTTCAGTCTTACCCAATTATTTGTTTTTTGCAATAAATAGCTAAAGTTTATAAAGTTAGTAATATTATAGAATTTTTGAAAATTTGTTAAAATAAGATAATAGCATACTTTTAACATCTAATGATCCACGAATTGTTGAGTCTTTCAGAAGATAATGCACTATTAACAAGGAATAAAAATTTTCAATTGTTTCAGTTGGTTAACAAAGTAGGAAAAATACATTCAAATGTTTTTAAGACACTGCTATGGAAATGTTAAATTATTGAAATCAATTTTCTTAAAAACTGATGGATAAATAGATATCCCAACTTCAAAATTGTAATATCCAAATCAAGGCCAACTCTCTCTCTCTCTCTGTGTCTATATCTGTTTTCCTAACCGAGTTCCCTGGGCCGTGAAACATATATCCCGGTTAAGTGGTCGGACCAAAGCGAAGTCCCTGGTATTTATTTCCCAAGCATGATTGGTACTCAGTTTATCGACCCACTGAAAGGATGAAAGGTTGAGTCGACCTTGCCCTAGGATTGAACCTAGGACCTGTGCCTTGAGCGTGCTAAGTCATCGTGATTAACAAATGTAAAAGTTGGAGGGAATTTTATCATACAGATTTCCATGGATCAGAACTCTACAGAGAAATGTTGGACTGAAAGATGTTACTCTGCAATTGAAAAGAAATTAAACTTTAAAACTCCATTAGAACTTCCAACCTGCCTTATCTCATACGGTGGAGACAAAGAGAAGAAAAGGTTTCCATTCAAATACTTTTAATTATTTCTACATCAATTGCAAGCTGTGAACATTCATTCAGCAAATTAAAATTAATTTTTGGGTATTTATGATCCACCATGAGTCAAAACCGTCAAAGTGATTTAACATTTTTAAGAATAGAAAAAGAAAAATATCAATAGTACATTATATATTGGATTACGAATAATTAAATCTACTTATATCTATAATATGTAACGAATTATTTCATGTTTAAATTTTTTTTAAATCATTATATTAGTATATAAAATAAAAAATATCTTTTTATAATTAATTATAAATCACATAAGATCGATTATTCTTTTGACTCTTTTTTCGAATCCATTAGAAGTGTTATTTTTTAAATTAGAATTGAATTTTGTTTCAAATTGAAAGCTTACCCTGAGACTTTAAATTAACATATTTTCGATTATTTTATAGTTAGTACGATATAGTAGGCTATTATTTATAATGTATTCTTATTACAAGTACACTCCATTTATTATAATGTATTATATATAGCTATATTAAAGTATACTCTTATTACTGAATACATTTTATTTCCATATTTACATTGTATTTATATTTTTTTCATGAGGGCACCAAAAATAGTATCGTACCCGGGCACCAATTATACTCACTAAGCCACTGTATGGTACTTATATTATTCAAAGGAGAACTTAAGACTTGTTGGGACAGATACTGTTGAATGATATATCATTCATTATTTTTTCTCCTTCTCCCCTAAAGGCTAGCAGTAGATTATATTTCAGACCTGATTTTTCCAGGAATTTTTTTCCCGGAATCATCAAGTGGTGAGGGCATGTGATACATTGAGGCAGGGCGTGAGAGGAAGGGAAAAAGCTCACAATATATATATGAAAACTAAATCGTAAACACTTTTATTTTTCCTTTTAAATTTCGTACAATTTTTTTCTAATGCCAGGCTGATCTTAGAATTAGCGCTACAAGGTGCGAAGATGATGGCACGCAAAGTGGGTGTGCCATCAGAAGAGGCGCAAACTCAAAAATATAATACTCAGTAAAAATCTTTAATAATTCATGAACTCCAGTGTGTTTGTAGACACAAAAATTATCTTCACTTGCGTTCTTCACTTGCGTTTACATCATCTTTGTAACCGAAAGGATAAAGAAATATACACACAGAAAGAAAGGAACATCCTTGTCCGCACCTCGATTTGAACCCCGGACCTACTGCTTCAAAGCTCAGGACTCCGCCATTGGACAGTTAAACTCGTATACTAATATTATTGGTACTAAAAATAGTATAAAATTGGGTAGGTAAAAACAAGTTTAAAAAAATTCCCATACACAAAATATGATCTGAAACACAAAATTGATGAATATTTTTTAAAATACTAAGTATTTCGTTGCCATTAGGTACCTGTGGTTCTCGAAACCAATCGAGTGATTGGTTTTGAGAATTAAAATTCTAGAAATGAACGAAAATAAAAGCCTATCTCAATCTACACTCTTTACACAATGTGCTGTAATGTCTCTTAGTCAGCACTTGAGATTTGAAGAGCCTCTAATGGGGAGGGTGAGCAAGGAGACGGTTGGTGCCAGGAACAGTCTGATGAAGCTGCGTTTTTTTTTTTTTTTTGCAATATTGATACTCTCTGTCTCTCCCTTACTCTTTGTGCGCTACGCAGGTGTGAGAGAGATGTTAACGAACCCAAATACGACTCCTTTGTAATTTTGTTTCTTTGTTAATTAAGTGTGTTTGTTTTCAAGATTTGGAGTCTTTAGTTTGTTTCATAACAGTGCCCTTTCTATATACAGAGGGTCGTTTCCAAATAGAGTTTTTGCTGAAACGAAATAAATTTTTAATGCGGAATAATCGAAACAGAAATATTTATATAGCATTGTCATATTATCACATGTTTTTTGTTTGTGCCCCAAAATTTTGCTACGTTTTAAATTAAGAATCACGCACAAAAGGGAATCAAATTAAACGCCGTTTTTGTAATCTTTATTTAGGGATTCAATTCTTCAAACTGGCAACTTGTACAGAGGGGTGGGCTATCTTCGCCCCGAAAGTGAAGGATAAAGAAATGCACCCACAGAGAGAAAGGCACATCCATACCCGAAATATGATTCGAAAGGTGAACTACTGCTTCGAAGTGAGGGACGCTAACCACTCCGCTATCGGTCAGTACCATAACTAAAATTCCAACAAGACATTAAAGGATTCGTTTAGAAATAAAGAACGAAATCGTATTTCGTTAAACATACATCAAAATCAAAAATATTATAATAAATATCAAAATACTTTCTATTCTTTTCTTAAAAAGATCAATATTTACATAAAAGCCAAATTCTTAAGCATTTCAAAACCAGATTTTATACAGAAAGGTAGATCAGTGCTTCCCTCCCTTTTAGAAGAAATATCTACAAATTGAATTCTTTGCTACCGCGCGTGCTCTTGGTAATGTTATATTTTATTCTTCTGGAAGTATTCTCTTCTTTTAATTCTTTAAAGAATAATTTTATCATTTTCAAATCTGATTTTGCTGTTTGAAGTAACTGTGATTGTATCGAAGGTAATGAAAGGACTGATGTACTTGCTAAACAAAGATCGTCTTTTGCTCCCATTGGTGGAGAACCTTTTTGTGGGATCAATTTGAAGACCGCAAAAACCAATTTTTTTAGATGGGAAAAACGGCAGATGTATGAAGCTTGGCTCAACACTCCTGGTCGAACCCACGCTAAAAGTATGATCAGTGGATCATCAGCGAGGATTGCCTCTGAAATTCTAAGATGCTCCAGGCAGAAGATACGTTTAATCGTAGGCTTCATAACTGGGCACTACTATTTCAAAAAACACCTCCATAAAATGGGACTGTTTCAGCAAGACCCTATCTGCAGGAAATGTCATACGAAAGAGGAAACGGTCCAGCATATCATTTATGAATGCGAGGCTCTTGCCCTCCCTAGATTAACTTCTTGAGGCATCATCCATACTAGAGAGTGACACCTAGACTCCATGAAAGGGTTATCGGACTTTATTAATAAAGTGGGTGACCCGAGCAACTGGAACTAGGAAATATTGGGTTTGGAGTTAATGGTACAAAATGCTGATAAAAGCAGAAGGTCCAATGACATACAAACCCAACTCTAAGAAGAAGAAAAACTGTGTTTGTAACAAGTCTATATATACAGAAAAAAATTTTCTCATCAAATTTTTCCTGGGGCTGAAGTGAGGATTGAATAAAGCGATTCTTTTACTAGGATGTTGGCATTTATGCTAACTTATATATATATATATATATATATATATATATATATATATATATATATATATATATATATATATATATATATATATATATATATATATATATATATATATATATAAACAAAAGCCAGTGTTCATTTCCATATTTTATAAAATCAGCATCAGAAATTAATTTAATTTAAACCATAATCAATAGTGATTTAAACTTGTTGTATTGTTACTTATGCCGTGATCTTTGGACTTTACTTTTCTTCAAGAGAATAAGCGATATTTCCTTTTCTTTAAATTTCTCAACGCAGCTCAACTACTACGAGTGGAAAAAAAGCACGGAATTGGAACTCCAGATCTTCGATACAAGAGCTCGTGGATTCGATTCCCATCTCGGTTAGGAATGTTGTATTGTTTCAGAATCCGCTTAAACTGTAGGTCTTGCTTAAATTAATCCTTAGGTGAAACAAATCGTTGTTTAGCGATAAATACCACAAGATCCCACATTAAAATTAATTTTGATGCTCAAATTTTTAGTTATATTTAATGGAAAAATTGTGTCTTTCTCTATTTCGTTTATTTAAGTGCAATACACAATTCTGATTAAAAGTTTGGTTCCTACCGTTTTGAAATGATCTCCTTCGGAATCATCAAATGAAACTATATTGTTGTCTTTCCATAAGTTTTGTAAATCTTCAGAATTGGTTCGCCATTTATGCATCTATAAACTCGCTTGACTGAAGATTTTTTAGATTCTATTGTAACGGATAAAGCTTGTTCTACAGTCACATGACTTCCGTTTACATCGTTTACGTAGATATTATCTTTTGCGAACAAGACAGTTTAAGGATACTATTTTAAATACTTCATTAGGTTATGTTTAATCGACGCCGCCAATAAGAGAGAGAGAAAGGGCTACTATTTATTCCAAACAAAACTCTAGTGAATCTGTATACTATTAGTAGTTTAGAAATGTCCGTTATATGCCCTTAGTAAAAAAAAAATCTCTTAATTTCTTCGTGGACTAAAATATTCAAAGGGCCTGTGTGTCGCATGTCAATCGTAAAAGCTATGGGCTTAAGTCTCAAAAGAATATCAAAAATTTCTGGACACAGATTCGGACCAACATGCAAACAGTCATTTAAAGAAAGAGAATTCCAAGATCTAACAGAAGCATGAAAGGCCAAGCGTAATTGACTCATCGCACGATCATACCGAATGGATTCCTCTATAGGGTAGATAGAGCGTAACTTTTTGGTTTCATTCGGGTCAAGAACTCTCTATTTCCTGTTTTATATAATCATTTTGCTGACCAACTTGTTTAGTGGTCAGCGTGCCTGACAACGGATAAGGAGGTCATGGGTTCGAATCCCAGTTCGGGCATGGATGTACTTTCTCTCTCTATCTCTCCTATCTTTGTCCTTTCCTTGTATGAATGAGGTGTGAATGGTTGCCTACCTTATAAACGGGTCCCTATGGCATGTGTGTACTGAGGAAGTCGGACTCCACACCAAAATAGGGTTCAGTTGGAAAAGTGGAGCAGCGCACCCCATGTTGCCAGCCTAGCTGGCACACGACACACAATGAATGAATGAATATAATCATTTAACAATTTTCTGTATTCTTCAGACAGTTTGAAATTTCTAAACAATCTTCTTCGTAACCGGTCAAATCTTACTTCAGCGATTTCTCTCTCTCTCTCTCTCTTTTTCTTTTTATTATCTAAATTTTGTTTATCTACTTTCCAGGCTAATCGAACAGTGTATCTTTGTATTTCGTATTTAATTTTTGACTCAAAATCGACGAAACTTTATTTTCGAAAGAATTATCTTCGTTATTTTTGCCAATTAAACCAGAGTTTTTCAAATTTCATATTTTTTAAGATTTGTTCCGAAATTAAATTTTGCTCTATCATTACATTAAATATGATAGAAGTGTGATTATCAGTCTTTCGGCCCTGTGGACACCAACAAAAATACTTTTAACAGCTACGCGAGATTTCTATGCAAATATTTGATTTAATCAGTCTCAATGCTGTAATAGTAATAATAGTAATCTGCCCCTAACAGGCTCGTAACAATGAGGGAAGTCAGCAAGGATATAATTTCTTAATTTTAAATTTTCATTTGCTACTTTTGCTTCAGGGGGTAGTATGTCTGATCCTGATATTTTATCTGTAACTTAAGCTACTATTTCTATTTTTGACTTGGGGAAAAAATCTGCGTTCTAGTGTCTCACGAACTACATCATAAATTTTGTTTATAACAGTTTTGCTTCCGAAAGTAAAATCTAATAAGTTTACTTTTCTTAGTTTCACGGGATTTAATTTGTCAACTAGTTTCTGTAATAATAAATATCAAATAAATAACCGCACTGAACCGCCATAGTCGAATAATTAATTCTTTACCTTTCGATTTCACTTTTACAGAAGTTTGTAATAATCTTTTATTCTTTTCATTAAGCGAAACCGCAGGAATTATTTACGGCTCAACTTCTGATTTACGAATCTCATTATTTTTATCCTTTGCCGATTCAAAACAAATAGTCTCTTAATGTTTCCCACTAAGTGTATTACAAATCACTATCGATTTGCTATCTTTAATTCTTTGCTTTTCACCAGAACATAAAAACATCTGCCGAAACTTTTAATTAATTTTTTTCTTTGATGTACAAACACCACTTTTCCACCGAGAATTAAAAATTTGTAAGAATGAAATATCCAAGATTTATTAACATAAGGAACAACCGAAAAGCCAGAAGTCGGTGTTTTTCTTATTGAAGGGTGGGGTCGATAAGACCTTGAGTTTTTCAAGTGACTTGTTCGAAAGAGGAAGTGTCTCTCTGCTTTTTATTTGGAGCTCCATAAAATTTTAGAATTTATGAATATCGGAAGCGGAAGAATCTTTAGTATTTTTCCTGTTATATTCTTAGGTTATCATATACTGTAAGCAAAAACAAATTTTAATTAATAAACAGAAAAGCTACACCCATTGAACTATTTACACATAAATGCAAAACAATCAATAATATTCGAGAAATCCCTATTTTATTCACTGTTAATGTATGTATTAAAAATGAAAGCAAGCTTTAATTCTTCTTATGATAATCATTTATAGGATCCTCTTAAAATAATTCTCTATTTAATATTCAATTAAAAGAATTGTTCATTGCTTTATGAATGTATTATCTTTTCGAAAATTCTGTTCTTTTTTTGCTTTTTGATCGCTGGAAATCCAGGATTAGATTATTTTTTAAATCTAATTTTGAAATGTAAATCCCCTATTGTTAATTTTATAATCTCAAATTGCATTGAATTTATATGAAATAATATTTTCAGCAGTTAGAAAATAATTTCGCAAAAAAAAAAAAATGTGAGCTTTGTTAATCATTATTCGCCAATAAGGTTTCTACGCCGAAAATTCACATTGATTTTTTCCCAAATTATATATACATATATATATATATATATATATATATATATATATATATATATATATATATATATATATATATATATATATATATATATATATTTATATATATATATATATATATATATATATATATATATATATATATATATATATATATATATATATATATATATATATATATATATATATAGTAATATAATACAGATGTAATGAGGTGCTTATTTGTGTAGCGAAAATCACGTGTGCTAATTTTAGTTATATAACAATCTGATTTATATTGTTTAAAATTCATTTAGAAATTTATAGAACAAGAGATTGGAATTTTGAAGAACTTAATATATATGTAACTGTGCTTTTAAAAATCAGAATGACAAAACTATTACCAATGTTAATGCATAATGTGGCATATAGTTATTCAACTAGATTATTTATATTATAAACAGTGTAAGAAAAAAGAACTTTTGTGTGTAGGAGATTTTGAAAAATAATCATTTAACACATAGTCTGTGGAAAAAGTAAGACTAAACAGTTCGAGGGTTCAAATGCGATTTTGGGTTTGGATATTTGTAGTGGTTCGGAATCCACTTTAAACCGTAGATCCCGATTTTGTTAGCCCTGTATGCAAAAAAAATTATCGTTGAGCTACAAACAAACCAATTCAGAACTCTGCAAACTTCACGTCATTGTATTAAAAAAAGAAGCCATTTTTTGTAATTCCATGTATGCATGTCCATTTAGAGTACTAAAACTTGCCGTCAAACCCCCCTCCCTTCTTTTTTCAATCTCTTCAAACCCCATACTGTCATTAAAAAAAAATAATAATCATAATTACTATGTTTTTCAGTTTTTGGAAAAGTATTGTTATTATGCACTGTATTCGCGTATGCGTGCGTGAGTGTACAAGATATTTTATACGCCTATTGTTAAAATGCACTGGAAACGGGGATGAATTTTAACTTATATTTACTAGCAGCGTAACAAAATGATAGTTTCAAGTGCTCCATAACTCAATTTGTTTTTACTGATGTATTCGTAAAACTAGATTTCATGGTGCAGAGTAGTTCCAAACAAAAATCAAAGTAATTTGTATACATCGTTCAAAATAAAATAAATAACTTTATTTTATTAAATCACAGTTACGTTCGAAATCTGAGTCAACATTTTCTCCGGCCCTCGAAAGTTAGCGCTCAGGCTTGGCCTGCTACGCATATTATTTAGCTGCAATTAAGGTGGGATTCGAGCTCACTACCCACTGACAATAAGAGCGTCGCCTTAACCAAGCAGGCCACCGCAACCTTTCCTTTCGTCGGTAATTTTTTTGATGCTGGTGTAGCGTGGATGTTGAGAGGAGGACCTCATCACTTGACCATGGTTCAAAATTTACGAGGCACCTGTTGATGGGGGAGTATTCCACACTCGTTGTCCTTAATGGACAATCCGGGACTCGACTGCACCGCTATGCATCCGAAATATAATGGGTTTTATAGTGATATCCGACTGTATATGCAATTTTTATACTTCCTTCTAATGTCACACATTTAAGTTAAAATGCGTACAGCATTCCTACACCCGGGGAAGATACGAGCTGCCCCAGGGGGAAATTTCCATCGACTCCCAAGAAATACATATGAGTTCATTTTCTACAGTATATTTTGACCTTGCCTGTGGGACACTGGGCTATCTTTCAATTTGGGACACCGAAAGTAAAGAATTCCAGGCGGCTTAAGTAAAGTACTTGTAACCTGACACTTGGTTGCAGCTGCAAGGAGATCTAAAAAGCCGCTCAGAATTCGAACACGTGCTCATTGCAACTGTTTCCATGAATAAAAAAATAAACACCATGGAACTTTGTTGGTATGTAATCATAAATCTAACATGAATCATCAATTTACTATGAAACGGGATCGCGAATCAAATGAAAACTATTTTCATTATAAATTATAATTAAAAAAATACATTTAAGAGTTAGGATTTATAGAATAAGCTGAATTTACAATTAAAGCTCTTTCTACAGTAGATTAATTTTTTTAACAATCATATTTGACGGCATATCTGCTTAGAAGACATACCCTTTTTTATGTAAATTTTTAAACTATTATTGCTGATCTGATCATTATGAGTTTCGCAGCTGAAAATTATAAGATTCCGTAACGCATGCGTCAACATTTTTGGCGAAAAAATGTTGAAATAAGGATTAATATGCTAATCTTTTTTTTTTCTTTACAAATGAAAAATATTCTTAAAAGTGTCTAATTTGTCACTCGAAGTAAAACTATTCCACAAGGAGAGAGGAAACATTTAATACATTTGAATTTAAGTAAATTCCTTAGAAAATAGATCACATTTATGTTTAATAAATAAACTGTTAGACATTTAATTCAGGGAACATCAACAAATTTCTCTTTCATTTCATCCACAAACTAACGGTCACATAATTCTTGAACTATTAATAAAGCATATTATATAGTGAACACCTGTGTTCATCTCTTCCGATACAAATGGCGATATTTTAACAAGAGGCTATTTTCTATATGCATGGTTGAAATTTTGTGTAATAGGTTTTATTGCTTTATAAAATTAAAAAATATAACATTAAACAGTGTTGAGAGGTGCCTGATTATTTCAAATAGATCCTATAAATTTTTGCAAGTGGAGTAATGATTCTTAAAAAAATAATGGATCGATTAGAGTAAAATATATCTTTTTTACTATCCTAAATAGCGAAGCGATTCTTTAATTTGTCGTTTGAAAACAATTAAAACGTGGCTACTGTTTCTTCGTAATGTCCAACAAAATAAAAAGATATGAATTAAATCTCACAAAAATCAAATAAATTTAATTTTGAATAGATTTTCAATAATTCTATTATTTTTTAATGTTTACTAAACAACACTTCTAAAATAATATGAGCTATCAGTTTTAATTAGGAACAGACATTCTAGAATAATTAAAATAATTGTTTGCAGATAATATCCACGCAGTTATTCTCCCACAAGCCCTGTCTTCCTGCTATAACCCCCTAATATCCTTCTAAAACCACTAAGTCATCCATGAATGGGAATTTCCAGCATCGCTTTCAAAAGCTTTCTCTGCTAAGGCTTCCCCTCCCACCCAGCTCCAGGTTCTCACCGGAATTCTCGGTGTTGATTTTTCTCCAGTTTTTATGGTTTTAAACGTCTCCACACTCTGTAAAGAGAATATGATAAAAAAAAACACAGAACGTCGAAAAGGAAGAAAATTACTATGCTTTACAAAAGTTCTGATAACCACATTCTGAGATAACCACTTGTAGATAAAAGCTAAATTGATAAAAATGACCCCTCTTTACCTGCAATTTTATGAGACAAGCGTTTTGGAAGTCTCTTTGCTGCAGAGACTTTCAGAAGAGTTAAATAATGGAAGTATATTCATTGATAGTGAAAGGAACACTGAAATTAATTGATGATATTAACTGATGAACAAGTAAATAATAAATACATATATATATATATATATATATATATATATATATATAAAGGAGAAGCCCGGTGGCTTAGTGGAAGCTTTTCACGCTCCCATGAAACAGGTCCGAGGTTCGATCCTCGGGTTGGGCAAGGTTGACTCAGCCTTTCATACCTGCAGTTTGTCGATTAACTGAGTACCAAGCATGCTTGAGAACTAAACACTGGGAATCTCACGTTAAGCCGACCACCTAACTGGGACATATGCTTCGCACCCCAGGGCCCTCGGTCATGAAAAGAGTTATGGACACTGTAAGCCTTGGCCCACGTGGGCTGTCGTGCCATGGAGTTTAGTTAGTATATAAAAGAGCTTTTTTTCTTTTTACAAGAAAATCTTCACCAATATTTTATAATTTTCTAATGCCCCCAAAGCATTGACAAAATTAATTTATCACGATTTTAAGTATTCTATAATCAAAATTCCCGTTCAGAAAATTTAATTTCTTTATTTCAATTTTATAAGAAAATGAATATTCCTCACACACAATAGGTGAACAAGTAAATGTTTGTTCCAAGACGCGGTAGCTTCATTGGATAGGACATTTGTTCTCAATATCGAAAAGTAGTGAGTTTGAATCCCAATCCAACCGAAGATTTTCTTTTATTTGAATTCATTAACGGCAATTTTTCAACCATTAAGACCTATCCACTTTCGGGGTCACGATGGGACACTGACTTACTGTCGTTAAGGTCGTGAGGGATAAAAATTAAGTTCATCAATCCGAACTACTACCATGGGAAATTTGAAAATTTTTGTGATAATGCATTATATTCCGAAGTTTTATTTATTATTTTTTTAAATCAAAAATATACTAAAATAAATAAAATATTCATTATAGTTAAATACTTGTGTGAACCCATAGAAAAAAGATTGCTTTTCTAGATTTTCTGGTAAGAGCGTTATTATTTAGGTATTTTTCAGTAATTTTTTAGTGTATGGCCTCTTTCACACTGGACGATTTTTATCGTACGATACGATTTTTATCGTGAGAAGTTATTAAAAAAACCACACAATAGACTGCTCTCTTTGACACTGAGAAACGATATTTTATTGCGGACCAGTCTATTGTGTGGTTTTTTAATAACTTCTCACAATAAAAATCGAACGACTTTTTGTCGTACGATAAAAGTCGTCTAGTGTGAAAGAGGCCTATCAATATACTCCTTCCTTTTATTAATAAATTAAGGAAAATTATTTTCCTTGAAAAGAAATCAATTTAGATTTAAAGAACAATATAGAATAGCTTTCAAAATTAATTCTCTAGAGAACGTTTTTCTTTCTCTCTGAGAGTATAAATTTATAACAAAAAATTGGTTCATTTTGATAGTCCTGACAAATAAGTTTGATAATTTTTAATTAAATGCCAATACACAGTGTTTATTATTTACATTAGTATTTTTGTTTTTCACAACACACATTAGGAACTTTTGTTCTAGATAGAACAGATATTTTTTCAATCACAATTATATGTAATTTTCTTCACTTCGCTCCATATATGTAAGGCAAAATAATCCATTAAGCGAAATATGATTGGCTGAGTTTATTCCCAATATATTCCAAAATTTCCGTTTTTTTCCCCCTTTCTGTCTCCCTCCCTTCGAAATTTCCAAATAAAATCTCATGTTTCAAATTTCTCTAGCATTTTACAGCCACAGAGTGTCCCACTATATAAGGTTACCTGGAGTGGTGTGGATGAGAAGAGGAGGGTGCCAGCTCAGATGTGATTTCGTCACCAGATTGTGGTTCAAAATGACGAGGCACTTTGTCATAGGCGAGTATTCCAAACAGTGCGGGGCCCGCTTGCACTGCTATTTATGTATGTCATCATGCGGGCCTTTCTCATTGCTGAAAGGTGGAAATGTTAACAGCTGGGCATATTATATGACAGCAACAAATATGTTTTTTACTCTGTTTACTGTTTGAAAATAAAAAAGAAAAGATTTAGAAATCGGAAAACAAAATCTTCTTGTGCAACTTTAGTACTTCCCGAGAAAAAGTTTCTCTTCACTAAATGTATCATTATGTCAAGACAATTTACTAATAATAAATGATTCCATAGTAATAATTCCTGCAAAAATATTTTGAAAATTAGTCTATCTGGAAAAAGAAAATAAAGAAAACTAGTGAGTGGCAGAAAATACATTAAATTCAAAATAAATACAAAACATCATTATTCGTTGTCTTTTACGAGTATGATACGATAGCTTTTTTTTGTTCCAAGGAAGTACTAAAGCTTTATTTGAATTCTAAGCAGTTAAAAGAAAATCATCGACAACTCCTACATGTATTTTGGCGAATTAGTAAAAAATATAAGAATCTTGTTGCAAATAAACTTAGCGAATATTCAAAGAGTAACCGCGTTAGCTGAATTGTTAATGTTTATATGTGAGTTATAGTCACTGTGTTCAGCACTTAATAGAGCAGATGGTAGACAGGAAGTTAAAACACATGCCACATATTATTTTTTGCCACAGTAGTTATTACAAAAAATGTTTATATATATTTTCAGATGACTTTGAAACGAAATGATGACACTAAATTGCTTTCAAAAATTTTAGCGTATTTCTCACCGTTTACGTAGAATACGTTTTTTTTCTTTCATTAATCCAATTCTACTTATTGATTATTTCTATATCGATTTATGATAATTTTTGTCGCCAGTATTTGTTACATATGTGAATAATATCAAGTGAGTATAAAAATAAAATTTATTGCAGGCATATTCTTCATAATTTATATATCTGATTATCTTTCAAAATTATCCTTGTAAGGCACTGATGTAAATGAAATATTTTTCTTGTGTTTTAAATAAGGATGTGGTTCCAAGTAGAAAGTACTTTTTAACGTATTTACAGTGAGAGCATTGAAAATTAATTATTTCATATTTTTTCCGAAAAAAATGACTGTTCTTTGCAGTAAAAATGTGTGTATGTATATATATATTAAATGTATTTAAAAAATTCACATTGAATAAAATACTTTTATCTATTTTATTTTTTTACATGATTAAAAAGTGCACTCTAATTTAAAATTTTACCCTTTAAGACAATATATTTTATTTTATTTTAATTTTCGAATGAAAAACTTATTGAATTATAAGGTTTTAAAAGTAGAAAAGTGCAGAAGTAAATTCAGTAATTATAGTTAATCTAAATTATTCTAAGACTCCATTATTTGCGACTAACCAATCATTTTAAAAACCACAAGAGCTCCAGTTGCTCAATAGCTTCACGCCGCTTCCCGTAAGCTCAGCAAAGTGAAGCATCATTTGCCGCGGGCAGTGGTTGGGAGGGTGACCACGGTGCACTCTCCTTCACTGGGTTGTTGGAGCTTCGTGGGTTGAGGACGTGTCCACGTTCATCTGTGACGTCCGAATTCCTTCCGCTGGTGTGGCGTGGATGTGGAGAGGAGGGTGCCAGCTCAGGTGTGGCCTCGTCACCTGACAGTGGTTCAAAATGGCACGAGGCACCTTAAAAAGAGCAAAGTCGTACTTTCACCTTCGTGGTGCTCTGATCCAAACGAAAGACACTCTCTATTGACTTAAATTCGCAGCCAAAGGCCGAGCCTGTCTTGTCCATAAACAACAACAGAAACCACAAACTCTATACTCTACTTTTTTCCAATATTCTCTTATTTTCCAGAGAACAAATTTCCCACTCCCATTATTTCTCCTCTCTCTGAATTTGGCGCGAAAGTGCCCCGAGACAAGAATATAGCCGAAGGGGAAATCTGAAAATGAGAAATGAAACATGTTTCTTCCCGTAATACTATTTTCAGAGTAGGGAAATGGTATTAAGTAATATTTTTTCATCTCGTAACAATCCGTTCTAAATATATAGAAATTTTGTCATGTAATATTTTGTCTTTCCATTTAACAGGCCGTTTTTAAAATAATAAATATTTGTCGAGTAACACATTTCGTTATATGTTGCTGTTATCGAACATGCTCTACTGATATATATATATATATATATATATATTTGATTATCACGACTGGAAAAATTATGCATTATAATATGCATTATAATTAATTTAAGTATTAAAAGAATGGAATATCAATATTAATGAATTTCCTCATATGAATTTCTGTATCATGTAAAAAAACTTATAATAATTATTTTTTATTACTTATTTAAATTAAATCATGAATTTATTTTTCATTTGTACTAATTTTCTCCATATTTTATTCTTATGAAGATGTTAACTACAAATGTTAGAATTAGAAACATAGAAATATTTATGTTAATTGTATTTTCGGAAATTTTGCATGAGCTCTTTTCCTTTTAATAAATAAATTAAAAATTTAAAACGTGTTTTTTTTTTAATTTGCACTGTGTGTGTTTTTTCTCGTGAACTAATAATAAAATAACTCGTAACTTAAAAAAAAAAAAAAAATTCCTACTACATTATAAACTGTCGCCATAAAATTACCAGGAATATTTAAAAAATTACTTATGTTAGCACAAATTTTATTTAGTAAATTTCCCAAATTTCTCTTAGTATAGAACAGTATTTCTCAACTGGATTTACTCCAAGGACCGGTAAAATATTTCGGTACGTTCTCGCGGACCGGTAAGTTTAAGAATTCGGCAGATTTTTCTCATATAAAATCCTCAAGACAAAAATAATTTTTAAATAGTAATTAGAGAATTAAAAGAATTTTATAAAAATTATATATTACGATAGATATTCAAGTAATCAGCGATACTCAAGGCAAACAGAGGCATACTAACTGGTGAATTAAGTGTACGTCGCCACGGCTATTTGAAAGGCAATTAGGTACATAGTTGCCTAATTTTTCATCATTGATCATATTATTTGCTAAGCAGATAAACTATTGTTATTGTAATGTAGGTACTGTTTTCTTCTTCTTCTTCTTAAAATTGAGTTTGTATGTCATTGGGCACCTCTGCTTTTATTAGCATTTTGTACCATTAACTCCAAACCCAATGTTTCCTAGTTCCAGTGGCTCGGGTCACCCACTTTACTAATAAAGTCCGATAACCCTTTAATGGAGTCTAGGTGTCACTCTCTAGTATGGATGAAGCCTAAAGAAGTTAATTTAGGGAGGGCAAGAGCCTCATATTCGTAAATGACATGCTCTGCCGTTTCCTCTTGCATATGACATTTCCACAGATAAGGTCTTGCTGAAACAGTTCCATCTGGTCAGAAATTCAGTCATGCTAGGAAGAGCTTCCCGACTTTCACCAGAAGAAGATGGTTTAGAGGTCATTTCTACCTCAAGTGAAGGATACATTGCTGCCCCTTTACAAGATTGCCTCTGAGTTCCCTTGTCTTTTTCAGCAAGGTCTACTTCAGAGGCTTCACCTTCAAATGCAGAAAGGTTTGTTACTTCTTGTGTCTTTTCAGCCACAAGATAACAATTAAAAAGCTCAGGTAATATAAGTCCACCCAGCATTGCCTGAGTTACTGGGCAAGGCAAATTACTCTAGAAGTTCGCCAAGCAACTAGAGGCTCCGTTAAGACACCAATACCGCGGTGCCAATTAGCCCTAGGCACGGAACGCATAACACCAGGGTTTACGGGAGCTGGTTCGCGGACTCTGATTCTATATTCAAGGCTATCCTGTCATTCCTACATGACATTCGGCTATCCACCACCTGCCGACGCGCCTGGTGGCTGTGCTCAAGCCCCAGGAAGGTACACGTACCCCCTGGTTCCAGGTAGGTACTGTTTTAATATCGGTTGCAGGCCGATGATACTTTGCATTTTGGACAGGTAGCTGGATATTTCGAAGCCCGGTGGTTTAGTGACAGCGGTTTACGCTCCCATGACACGGTCAGAGGTTCGATCCTCGGGCTGGGCAAGGTTGCCTTTCATCCCTTCAGTGGGTCAATTAACTGAGTACCAAGCATGCTTGGGAACTAAACACTTACGATAGGCTGATCACCTAACTGGGACGTGCGCTTCGCACACCAGGGCCCTCGGTCATGAAAATAGTTATAGGCTCTGTAGGCCTTGGCCCACATGGGCTGTCGTGCCATGGAGTTTCGTTTAGCTGGATGTTTCGCAAACCGGCGGTTGAGAAACACTGGTATAAAATACATAAAACAATTCAGCTTTGTTAATCTTCCAACTTTTTATTTCTCATTAATTATTAAATAATTATATAAAAATTGCCAAGCTTAAAATAATTAACTAGTAAGGGTAAAAATTACAAAAGCACGAAAAAATACCACCAAATTTAAGGTTTATATTTTAAAATATTGAAATAGTTCATATTAATTAAAAAAATACTTCACATTGAATTAACTAATTGATGATTCCCATTAGATGAAATTAATAATAAATCACACATTAAATAAGAGTTTGCATTCAAAAATAGAATTTAACACCTAAGCAATACCTTTTACTTGTAATATTCGTAGCTTTTGAAAAAAGACGCTCGCGTGCCACCCACGCTCCGAACAGAGTGCAGTGGGAAACAAATGCATGCTCTGCCGCTTCCAGAAGTCGAGTAACCAATGGGCTACACTTTCTGTAAGTAAAGTTCTCTTTGAGTCATTAAAAACGGTAAGAACTCTTTCTTGCTGACCTCGCACAAGATGTACGGCCTTTTCCATCGATAGAGATCTCTTTATGAGATGAAGTTGATGATCTCGGGAAAAAAATTCAAAAATATTACGTGGAAAAATCAGGTCTCAAATATAATCTACCGATAGCTTTTAGGGGAGAAGGAGAAAAAATAATTAATGCTATATTATTCACACAACAGTATCTGTCCCAACACAAGTCATAAGTTCTCTTTTGAATAATATAAGTACCATACAGTGGCGTAGTGAGCGTGATTAGCACCGCGTTACGATTATTGATTTTGGCGCCCCCTTGAAAAAAAATAATAATACAATATGTTGTTGTTATCGTATGCCAGCCAGGCTGGCAATTTGGGGTGCGCTGCTCCACTTTTCCAATTGAACCCTATTTTGGTGTGGAGTCCGAGTTCCTCAGTACACACATGCTACAGGGACCCGTTTATAGGGTAGGCAATCATTCACGCCTCATTCATACAAGGAAAGAACAAAGACAGGATAGATAGAGATAGTACATCCATTCCCGAACCGGGATTCGAACCCAGGACCTCCCTATCCGCAGTCAGACACGTTGACCACTAGACAAGTTGGGTGGCAATAATACAATATGAATGTGGGAATAAAATGTACTAAGTTGTAAGAGTATACTATAAATATATATATAATATATTATAAAATAAATAAAGTATACTTATAATAAGAATACAATGCAAATAATAAAAAATTCTGTACCGATTATAAAATAATCGAATATATATTAATTTAAAGTCTCAGACTAAGCTTTAAATTTTAAACATAATTCAATTCTAAGTAGGAAAAAAATTATATTGGATTTAGAAAAATGTCAAAGGACTAACCAAACCTACGTGATTTAGAATTAATTAAAATTATATCATTTCTTTTTTTCTGTTTATTGTATTAGTATACAAAACATAAAATTTTCTTTTAAACGTCAAATAATTCAATATATGTTATAGAAATAAGTAAATGTAATTATTTACAAACAAAATATAGTACACTATATACATTTTTCTTGACTAGGCTGAACCGAATTGTGATCAATTACTTCATTATACTTGATCATAACCGTCTGGGGTTGCGCGAAGAAAGTGCTTCAGTTTTGCTTCGTGGTGGGAACGTAGTTTGGGCTTTCACTGCAGTACAAGGGGTTTTTCCACCTTGATCTCTTGTCAAAAATACAAAAGCTTCTACACGCTGATAGGACCTGCTTTACCCTGGACCACCTCACAATAATCACATTCTAACGACTTACAGTCCATCAATCGCTGTCAGCTGAAGAAACCAACATGTACTAATAATATTTGGGAATATTCTGCTAGAAAATGTCTGCAAGTCCCTGTAATAATTTTTTATTACATTAACTATGAATTTTAATTATTGCGAAAATATTATCAGAAAATTCATTTTTCAACAGTTATTGTATTTAAAATCTTAAATAAATACAAATTATGAAAAAATATATGATAGCTATCATTATATATATATATATATATATATATACACTACTGGCCATTAAAATTGCTACACCAGGAAAGCGGCACACCACACACGTGAAATTTGCATGACAGGTAGAACTTGCTGTGATATGCAAATGATTAGATTTTCAGCGCATTCATACAAAGCAGGCTACAGTAGCGACATCTACAATGTGTATAAAACCAGAGATTTGACAGCAATTTTCTCATACTCAATTTCCGTTTCAACGTTGTTTTCGGCAAAGAAAGTTGTTGTAATGCCTCGTGTAAGAAGAAGAAATGCGTATCAGCACGTGTCTGACTTTGATCGGGGAAGGATTATAGCCTACCGGGATTGCGGTTTATCGTACCGCAATATTGCTGCTCGCGTCGGTCGAGACCCCATGACTGTTAGCAGAATATAGAATCTATGGGTTCAGGACTATCATACGGAACGTCATGCGGGATCTCAGCGACCGCCCATCTCTAACAGCAGAGAAGACAGATATCTTATCCGCATGGTCACAAGGGATCGTAGAGCCACGTCACGAACCCTGAGTCGAGAAATGGAGTCATTTGCAAGGCAACAAGTTTCTGATCGAACAGTTCGACGACGTTTGCAGCAGCATGGATTGTCTGCACGGTGACCATGGCTTCGGCTACCATTGACGCTGCGTCACAGACAAGAGCGCCTTCAATGATGTGATCAGCGAGAACCTGGATTCGGTTCTGTATACAGGACCATGATGGCCGCATCCATGTTTGGAGGCATCGTGGAGAATGCGCATTGCCAGCTTGCATTGGACATCGCCATACTGGCCCATTTGCTGGAGTGATGGTATGGGGTGCCATTGGATACACGTCTCGATCACCTCTTGTTCGCATTACCGGCACTTTGAACAGCAACCGTTACATTTCCGATGTGTTAAAGCCCGTGGCTCTGCCCTATCTTCGAGGCCTCCCTAATGCTTTGTTTCAACAGGATAATGCACGACCGCATGTTGCCCGTACTCTTCTGAACTTTCTTGATACAGAACAGGCTCGACTGTTAACCCTGGCCAGCACGTTCTCCTGGTCTGTCACCCATTGAGAACGTATAGTCAATGGTTACCGAGCGATTGGCACGCCATCACTCACCATCCACTCCTGTCGATGAACTGTGGCATAGTGTTGAAGCTGCATGGACTGAGATCCCTGTACATGCCATACAATATCTGTTTGTCTCCATGCCTAGGCGGATAAATGCTGTTATTGCAGCCAGAGGTGGCTGCTCTGGGTACTGATTTCTCAAGATCTATACATCCTAATTTCTTGTAAATCTAATCACTTGTTCTTTCCACTATAATGTATGTGTCCAATAAATATCGTTCTGTTATTTGCATTTCTTCTTGGTGTAGCAATTTTAACGGCCAGTAGTGTGTATAGGCACTACTGGCTTGTCCAGAAGCAGTTTGTTCCAGATGCTGGAAATAGTGTCCAGTGGATATATAGCACAGTCTGAATGTGTTAAATTATTTGGAGGTATCGTTGTGGGACCTGTTGTTGCGTTTGAGTCTGTGTCTGAAACTTGGCGAGTAAGAATGGTTCCTGAGTCTTCATTGATAGAATTGCTGTTAGAGGTATTTAGATTGGAAGTTATGTACAATTATTAGAATCATGGAATGGCAAGTTTGGTGACGAGTGGAATTGTCTGTTAGGAGATGTTAGATTATTAGTGTTATCCATAACGGCAAAGAATGGAGAGGCTGCACGTTGCTGTTGAAAATAAGTGATTTGATTGTTTCCAGTAAAAAGTTATAAATTTTTGAAAATGCAGTTATCAGACTGAAGTGGGGATGCGGGACAGGGGGGCCCTTCCCGTACATCAACTTACGAACCCGACATTCAGATTGAAAAAGCAGATCTCTGTGATTAAAAAAAGAAAAAAATGAGAAAAAAATGATTAAGTAAAATTCTAAAAGTAAAATTTAATTAATTTAATGTGTCAATGGGCAACGGAAAGTGAGTCTGCCCCTATGACAATGCTCTTTGACATATCCTATAGGTGTAAATACACTGGTGACTCATTAGAAGAAATTTAAACATACGTTATTAATTAAGCATAGCACTAGGCTGATAATATTATAAAATTAGCATTAAACAATTAGAAGAATAAAATATAAATAAAAAGGAGGCTAACAACTGAGCATAATGCTGAGAACTGCATGTCTGACACTTGGTATTGGACACTTGGCTAAGGCACCTTAAATTTAAAAAAAAAAATGGAATAAAAAACAAAAAATGTCTGATTATTAAGTTAACATATCGATATCAATGAGACACAGCCGAATCAAATTTCATTTGAGGTGAAAAACATAAAAATTTCAGGAATAATTTTGAGAATTAAATTATGGTTATTCCTCCCTTACTATGCCCTGCATTACCACTATAAACGAAACCGAGACATTAATTTACAAACTTTAGTTATAGACTAAAAAGGAAAGAAGAGTAAATATGCTAGAGAAATTAAAAGTAATCAAGCGTGGGAATTAAGTGATCAAAGGGTTAGGAGGGAAGTGAACAGGGGAACGTGCCCAATTGCAAAAAGTTGGACTTAGAAGCTAATACAGTGGCAATACACATACATAGGGGAGGAATGAAGAACCATTGCGGGAAAATGGAGAAAAATACCGTTTCTTTAAACAATAATGAGGCTGCATCTCTTTTTTCCACTGTAAAACATATTTTAAATCAAAGAAATCTGCTCCGAGTAAAAATAAAAAGATTGGAGTGGATTAATTAAAATTTAAAAAGTTACGGCAGTTTTTTAAAGAAATCAAATATAATAGTATGCAAATATTCAAGAAAAAAAACTTTAAAATACAAATTTTGAAAACGTATAGAAAGAGAACCATTGTACTTACAAATACAAAATATATATATTTGAAATCGTTAGAATATCCACTCGTATTTAAAGTTTATTCCTGATCGATGGGATAATTAGAGCAAAGGCTATTAATCATTCATTAAAAATGGAGGGAAAATTTTAGCGCAAAACTGCCGAAAAACATGGAATATTTACATTTATTAAACGCTTAAGGATCTTTGATGCAATCATCCCATAGACACAATCTATATGTCTAAATGCTCAGAATAAGGCATCTGGGCACTTACTTTGTAACTTAGACAGACATCTTGTTGTTGAAGTCAGCTATAGTGTGTAATTCCATCTGTAAAGTGTAGAAGTTTCAAAAAAGTTTTGGGAAAGTTTTCTCAACTTCTATCAACAGATTTTTCAGAGTGGTGGCGGAAAAAAGTCCAAAAAATTATCTTTCTAATGACAAAGGTTTGTTTGTTTGTTTGGTTTGTTTGTCACTCAACGGTCATTTTTTGCACACGAGGGCTAATTAGACGGAGACCTATGGTTTAAAGTGGATTCCGAACCACTATAAACATCCATACCCGAGGTGGAATTCGACCCCATGAACTGTTGAGCCGAAGGCAATCTAATGACAAATGTTTCAGTCAGATCGGCGTGATAGATCCTGAGTTGGGGCTCCACAAGTTTGCAAAACTGTCACTCTGACGGCGGAACAACGTTTCTTGTGACTGATTTGTCTGTCATATTTAGAAATTAATTAATTTTCGTAGTTTTTCGCTGATAAAATAACTTAGAGTCGTTGAAATTACATGAAATTTTCACACTAGATGTAAAATTAGATTCCACGTCGATTGGTATAAAAATTTCATTGTTTTGTCAAATATTTACACGACTTAAGTAGCGAAATGCAGGAACAAGGGGAAAATGCGTCCCTCTACATAGCCAGTAAATAGCATGCAACTAATTATTTATTTCGAAGCCCGGTGGCTTAGTGGCAGCGTTTCACACTCCCATGACACAGGTCCAAGGTTCGATCCTCGGGCTGGGCAAGGTTGACTCAGCCTTTCATACCTTCAGTGGATCGATTCACTGAGTACCAAGCATGCTTGGGAACTAAACACTGGGGGTCTTACGTTAGGCTGACCACCTAACTGGGACATATGCTTCGCACCCCAGGGCCCTCGGTCATGAAAACAGTTATGGGCACTGTAGGCCTTGCCCCACATGGGCTGTCGTGCCATGGAGTTTAGTAATTATTTATTTCAATATCAAGTAAATGAAACGAATTCATAAATAATTTTCAAACTAATTTTGTTCATTTTGTTACGTGACCAACTTATTATTTCTGTTTTCTAAACAAGGCCAACTAATTTGAAAATACTATTTGAACCACTATGCTGGTTTATGGACATTTTATTTTTAAGCATTTATTACCCAATAAATGATCCGCATTACGGGCAGAGATTATTTAACATGAAGTATACCCAGGAATATTCGACATAGGATGAATGACTATTGTAATCAAGATTACAATATACGATCTTTTCAACTAGCTTCTTTTAGAATTAAATTCATCTTTACTGAATAAATTAACACTTTATGTTTATCAAATAATTGCCTGCCTTTTTTAGTTTCATCGAAATTAAAGATATATTGAGTAAATTATTTCAGTACTGAAAATATTTATAATTTAGTAAAATTTTACCTTTATATTAACAAGCATATAAATTTGATGTAATACAAATCAGCAAAATCTCTTTTGGGGCTTTTGTGATATTCTATATTTGAAAGACATTAAGTCATGAGTAGTAAACGTAACTGTTTCGTACAGCTATTTTTATATGTCAATTGAATATGATTTAAGACCATCATTTGGAAAAACAAACATTTTGCGATTGACAGAAGCTACAAATTCTTTTTAAGAAGTCAAATAAATCTTTATACACTAATGAAAAGTGCTTCCAAGATATTTTATTAATAAGAATAGTAAAAAAAATACTGTTATGTTGCCAACGATGCGTTTAACCGATTGCAGTTGGATAGAAACCAGCACTAACTTTACCAGCTGCTACTAAAGTTTAATATTGTTGTTCCCTCAACTGAATGCGATAAATTAATTTATGACATTTTCTACTTTTTTGTGAATAAGTTTTCTCTTATTTAAAATGATTTTAAATAGTACAAAACCAAACTTGCGAATTAAATCGCTATTAAAGTAAGTCAAAAATGAAATTTATTGATATTGAACGGGTTTACGATGTTAATATAATTAAAAACGATAAATAACAGGTGATTTAGAATTTTAGTTTTCAAAAAATAGCCCAAATAACGTAAATTTTAAATCATGATCTAGCATTTTTTTCTGTGATAAAATCGTGCTTCCTAACACAGTAACCATGTTCTTTCATACTGTGAAAGTGTGTGTGAAGTGCTAACTCAGTTGTAGACTTCTTATTGGCTGACTTGCAATTTGTGATGGTTAGCTAAGACGCCATTTAAAATTTTTTATTTATGTATTACATTACATATATTTAGACTTGTATGCTTGATTCTTGAGATCCGCTTGTAAGTCTCCGTCGATAATAGGACAAATAGCACAATGGCAGGAGTACAACCACAGAAGATAACGAAGAAAACACCCAGGGCCACGGTGGGAATCGAACCGACACTCCTACGCTCTCAAGCGATTAGCGGAGTGATACTTTGACCACTCAGCCACGGAGCGCCCTCCATTTAAAGCTTTGGAGTCAAGTTCTGTGTTTGTTTACTCTGAAAACGCTGAAAGAAATTTTAGTAATTATAGTGGATAAGAGTTTGTGTATACATTTGTATAAATCTGTAAAATGTATTTATATCTTTGCGAATTTACTGACACTTTAAGAAACACTGCCGGTTGGCAGTGTTTCTGAGGTACATGGATCTGCCCATCTTCAATCCCCCTGTGCAAATAAGATTTCTTAGGAATAAAAATACAATTTCGTTTGGAAGCAATGTAGAAGAAAATTCCTTTTTTCTGCATCTTAAATATGATAAAGATGTTGACATAATGCCGAAAATTTATTATGACTTTCCATTTCATTAAAATTTGTGCGTTTTCGAAACATTCGTCTCTCCATACAACTTGAAATTTAGAGTATCAAAACTTAAATGTATTTTCAATCAAGAATATTAAGAATCAATAATGTTTATTAAAAGAACGAGAAAGGACTTGGAAGTAAAATTGTTGCAGGATCAAGAATATGGAAAAGTTACCTCATCTAATGAAAAATGTTAAAGGTGATATTTCAGTATCACATAATACAGTATACAGTTTCACTGTGGCTTTGCTTTTTTGCTAATTCAAATGTAAATTTTTTAATTTATCATAAACTAAGTCAAAAACTTAAAAACAATCTAATAATGTAATTCATATTGTTAAATTTATATATACAGAGGGTATTAACACATTTTTAGAACGATTTCGATTAAGAATTTTAAAAAAGTAAATGTTTTAGAACAAAAATGTTTTTCAACAGCTTCTTATTTGAAATGAGAAACATCGTCTGCTACTTATACATTTATTCTTCTTTCAAAATGTCGCATGTAAACAAGCTGTAGATTGAAGGATAAGATTTTGCACTTTTTGAAGAGAAATATTCTTATTCCAGGATTCAAAAACGTTGTGAAATACATGGTATTAAAATTTCTAAATGCAAAATAAGCAACATTATTAATCGGACAGGTAAAAACCGTCAATCATTATTTCTACATGGAAAGAAGACTCCAAACGAATATCCGAAAAAAGTACGTACTGTTTCAAATGTTTCTAAAATGAAATCCCTGGTTACAAGAGTAAATCCGCCAAAACAGAAACCAATTGCAAAGTCCTTAGATACATCTGTAGCACAATAAATAAATTAATAAATCAAGATTTACAAATTTAAAAAGCTAAAAAACATAATATTCACCAGCTTTTGCCGAGGCATGTGGCTCAAAGCAAAACATTTTGTAGAATCCTGTATGAAAACCATTTAGCAGGAGATAAATGGAAATACATTGTGACCCTTGATGAAGCATGGGTTTACCTAAATGAGTGCAACAAAAAAAGGTCTATTTACTATAGAAAAGAGGAGAAAAAAATGTACAAACCTGGTTCCGTCAATGTAAAGAAAGTTTCAGTAAGGGGTTTATGATAGTCGCAGTTTTCTCCAACAGTGGGAAATTAAAAATAAAAAGAGTAGAAAAAAATATTAAAATCAACTCATCATACTATCAGGAGAAGGTTTTACGTCCAATATTTACAGAAGAAATTCCACTTCTTTATCCCAAAGACTTTCAAAGATTGAAACTTCATCAAGATAAAGCTACAAGTCTCATACTTCGAAACCTACCACTGCATTCCTTGAAAATATTGAAGACTAATACAGGTAATGCATATATACCTTTTCAACAAATTCCTGTGAAGTCCCCTGACGTTTTAACTATGGACTATTGTGCCTTTGGTCTATTAAAAAGATCTCTTTCTAAACGCAAATCCACCACGATGGATGGACTTTGGAAAGTAGTGGAAGAGGAATGGAAAGCAACACCCCTGGAATATTTACGAAAAGCTCATATATCATGGAAATCACGATGCAGACTTATAGTCCAAAAAAAAAAAAAAAAAAAAAAAAAAGCTATCAGATGGAGCATTTAAAAAAATAGTCTTTACATTTTAAACATTAATTAAACGGCCCCAAAATCGTTCTAAAAATGTGTTAATACCCACTGTATAAATGCTGTGCCAGAAACAGTGTCATTTTATTAACTGCGCTGAATGGCGATTTGTGATGATTAAATGCTGAATTTTTAATTCCGTGGACTTTTTATGTATTTAAATTAATCGAAGTTATCTCTCATTTCCTTACTTCATAGTGATTCATTATAAATTATCAACAACAAAACTGTTTTTATACCTGAAACATTTTGAAAACTTTTTTATCAATGTAATAATGCTATGGTTAAATGTCGGACATGAAAATTTTATTTTCATGTCCCACAACTCTATTAAGAACACAATCGTTATAAGTTCTTTCAAAGTATTGTAATCAAATAATTAAATTTTCAATAAATTAACAATCGCATTTACGTCAAATTTTCCATAAGTTATTAAATATTTCATATTTAAAAAAAATACATCATTACTTGTTCACCAAATATGTTATTTTATGACAGAGAAATTCCCTCTAAATAATAAACACTCAACTATAATCTCAGTATAGAACTAACCATAGAGAAAATTAAAATAATTTCTGATCTTAAACAGGAAATTTTCCCAATAATTTTATATTTACATTGTAACTGATAAAATAGCATTTACCAATAAACAAATCTTTTGGACCGTTAATTTCTTTATAATGTATCATGCTCTCATCAAATCTTTAGTTTCGGTACTTTTAATCATGTGATCCGTGTTTTTATGTATCAAATGGTAAAACATTCTTTATTTTTAGGAAGTTTTATTCTTTATAATCATAAACTTATAACTTTATAAGGCTATACTTTTCGCCAGGGAAAGGTGAGGAGACGATTATCCATAATTGTTTTGATTAATACTTTTGCATGTGAAAAAAATTACATTTTATTACTTTTGATTTATAACATTTTGAATTTTCGTTCAGTAAGTCTCCCAGAAATCCTATATAAAAAACATAGTCTTTGACAAAAACTTATAATGAGAAGATTCACAATGAAAATTCTGAGAATTTTCCTTTTTGACAAACCTGGAACTTTAAAAAAAAAAAGGGCGTACAAAAATGACACTTAGAACAGAATCCTTTGTACAAAACCTTTAGGAAAGAAACTTAGGTCAGATCCCTTGTCTAATTTGCTGTCAGATGTGACTTATGGCAATCGATGCCAGGGTCAAGAACACTTTCTTTGTTAAATGCAAAAGCTCTCTTGCTTCTTTTTAAGATGAATGCACAGGATACAAATTCCATTTATTGTTTACTATGGAAACTGTCCAGTCTGATTTATCAAAAATGTTTTGTAAAAATACCCAAGAAATTCTGTAGATTCTTTTTATAACAAAAAGAATAATTTTGTTATAAAAAGTATTTTATAACAAAAGTATTCGTTTTGTTATAAAGACCACACATAATAAGCGCATTTTACCACACATTTCACATTCTTAGGGGTTGCTATACAAATGTGCCTGTTAAGAAACCGAACAAAAATTGCGTCTTATCGCCCCAAAGCTAAAGACCATTGTCTTCTTATCTTTCACAGCAACAATTGTGCCGCTCTTTCATATTTAAGGACTTTGTATACACGTGACAAAGACAAAAACGTGCAACACCAAAAAAGGGGGCGAGAACTGAGAATCACCGACCCTCTTATGTAGTTAACTTTTATTCAATATCCTCTTTAAATGGATCATGTGCCCTTCAAACAGATAATAGGCTTATGTATATTAATCGGCCCAAATTCAGCAATAATAATAGCTTCAAATACAGAATATTCCCTTCTTAAATTTTCTTAACAATTTAAATCCTTTCAGTACATTTTAAGTGAATTCACTGAAACCCTTAATTTTTTGTGTAAGCTTGTTTTGAATAATTAGTCGTGATCAATTTTATTATAAATAATTTAATTGTCTAACTATAATTGAACTTGTTATGTGAATCTTTCAAATTCTTCTGAATTTTGTTAGACATTGGCTTATAATTTTTTAATCTTATCGAACCATAATCTTAAGATCATTGATCAAATATTTTTTTCTAAATGTTAAGTCTAAAACGTGCTTGTAACAAATGTTGACTATTCTAACAGTGTTGATTTAAGTGCATAAAGTTAAAGAATCAATTTCGATATATATTTTGAATTCAAAATATTTTATATCTTTTGTAAAATGTGTATTAAATTTATAAAATATTGTAAATACATACAACTGCAAATTTTAATTTTGCTGTTAACAAAATTCTTCTTATAAATTTAAAACATTTATTTGTTTAGAATTGTATTTTAACTTATTTAGTTTATGTTAAAAGTGTCTGATTCATATAAATTGTAAGGATATATTGAGTTTGTACGGATATATTGAGTTGTATATCTCATATCTGTGTTTTAGTATTAGATATGTATATTTATAATATGAGACATGATAGATAAATTTTCTAATTTTTTCAATAATTGATCAATTACTTTTTTTTAATTTATGTCTTATGAGAATTTGTTTTAGAAGATTTTTAATTTTATAAAATTTTTACATATTTGTGTTTATATCTGTATCACATTAATTATCACCAAATTTTTTTAAATAAAAATTAATTTTGAAAGTTGTGATATAAATATAAAAAGTATCATTAGATATAAATATAGAAAATGTTAAAGATTTCAGAAAATATGACAAAATTATTTTATAAAATATACCTGTTTTTGTACCAATTGTATTTATGTAAATAAAATCATGGCTCTTTCTTTCACAGTGTATGCTTATTAAAATGAAAAATAATTTACTTTTCAATTTTTTGAATAATCAGCTTATACAAGTTCCACAGTAAAAATAAAGTATTTTTTGTATAATTGCTTTTATAAAATTAATAATACTTTTACTCAAAATTTACCGTGACTGTTTTGATAATTATTTTATGAATCATCTAATTTATTTTCTTAAGTATAATTTTGTATTAATTCTTAAAATAATGGTCATCAATAAGAGATTAATGTTTTTTGAAATTTGTTAAATAATAAACACATCATAGACAGTTATAAAGTGTATGCTGCAGATATTATTTATATGAAGATAATTATGTTGAGTTTTAATTGGTTTAAAAATGTTAATAATAGTTTTAATCAGTTAAATAATAATGTGTTAGTTTATATATATAAATATTTCGAAAATAATTCTATCATCTGACGAGAAATATTTTGCGTGAAATTCTTAATTATTGTTTATTTATACACTGTTATAATAACATTACAAAATCATAGAAATGACATTGTTTATTTTGTTTAAGTTCAATGATTATTTTTTTTAATCTTTAACAGTTATAAGGTTAATAATTGTAACACAATTTCATATTAAACGACAAAAAATCAAACTAAGCAATAGTTTGAAAATGAGTCGAAACGAAGCTTCAGCTCTCGTCTGTGACGTCACAGAAGCTTGTGTCCGGCCCGGTGAGAAACAAGTTCGCGATGGCCCCGCTACAGGGGGGAAAATGCCAATTTACGCAAGGCTAGGGGAAGACGAATAATTTCTGAGGCAGGGCTGTTTTCCCTAGCCCTGAATTTACGAATCTGGGCTGCACGTGGATTTTGATGTGTGTGTAATCAGCTCTCTGATGAGAAATGAGCTTTAAATTATATTGTTGTTAAAAATCGCTGCTGAAACTTTTAATTAAATTTATAACGATCAAGATTATGTTGCATTGAAATTTTGAAATATTAAACTAATTATTCACTTTTAAAATAATATATTGATACCCATGCGGTCCACGTGTTTGCCCACATAGTGAGGAAACCAGTGGATGGGCCATCGTATCTCTAAAAATTGTTCTTCGTAATTTAAAATGAGGAATCAAAAGATTTGGCCTGACACTTCAAAGGTATCGTTTCACATGGAGGACATCGCAACCACAACATATTTTATGTGCCCTAGCAGCCATTATCGAACAATACGGATCTCCAATTGGGTCGAGATTCAAGCTCACTAATTTCCTATAACAATATCGAACGCCCTAATCTACTAGGCCACCCCAGCCTTGCAGTATTAAGTAATTGATATTAAAATTCCCTTAACTGCATAGGAATATATTGCGCAGGACTGAATTTAAATATGCAATGAGCAATACAGTTCAGGTAACATACTTTTCCTTGCCTGCTAAGCTGGTGGTTGAGTGGTTAGCACTCGTGCTTCTGATTCAGCAGTTCGTGGGTTTGAATCCCTCTTTGGGTTGGCATATTTGTAGTGGTTCGGAATCCACTTTAAACTGTATCGCTTGATCTAATTAGCCTTCGAGTGTAGAAATTGACCTTTAGCGGTAAACCAATTACCCTTGTTTTTTTGGTAGTTAATTAAAGAACATTATTTTTTCTTCCTCACTTGAATTTAGCAAAACGGATTACCATAGTGACAAAAATTGTAGCTTTTAATTGTTACCTGCAAGTTTTTATTGACTGCATGCAAAATTCAAAAACTTATTAAATGCCTAAAAATACATATGATTTATTTGTCAGGCAGAGTGTGTGCTTGAGAGTTTTCTGGGTTTCTTCTCTTGCGATATGTGACTGACTATATATGAGATTCCTCCAATAAGCAAACAGCCCAGGCTCATAAAAGCTTTTAGCTGTTAGACTATTTAATGCATTTTAGGTTGAAGTAGTTAGAATGTTATTAAATTTGCTACTGATTTCAATTAAATTTCAATGAAACCAGTTTATTAAAACCCAGTATAATGTCCATTTGATAAAAAGTAACAAAATTTAAAAATAAAACTGCGATATATTTGATCTTAGTTTTCACTTATTCAAATGATAAAAAAATGACATTTCTTTCATTTTTGAAGAACTTAATTATTCAAAACAGTTTAGTTTCTTAACATATAATTTACACTGTCTTTAAGCAAATAATATCAGATTTTATAAAGGAACATAACAATAATTGTTTAATTTTATATAAGGCAATAGAAAATAACAGAAGTATTCCTAAGACCTTGTGTAGTAAAAATTGCTTAAAAGCATCTCAACTAAATGATCTAAAACTACTTAATGATAATGCTCATGTCACGGGCGAGGATAAAGAATTATCATTTACACGTAGCGTCCTTTTTTTACACACGTGGATTAAATGTGTCTAATATCTTGATAATTTATTTAAAACGATTGAATTCTTTAAAATATATTTTTTATTTAAATAAAATTTAAAAAATAACGGATTTTTTAAGAACGAATAATGTTAAATTTTAATTATTTAATAAAACAAAAACTATAAATTGTTTTTAAAATTTTATACGTCGAAACTGCTAGAAAACACATGATAGTTATCTAAATATCATGGATAAGGATAATTTGAATAATAAAAATAAAAAATACTTATATATGATTTTGTCGTTTTTACACGTGAGACCGCTGTATTTATGGATTGAATTCAAGTCTAGTTGCTATGGTATTTAATTATATTGTCCAATAAAATAAATAGAAATAAAACTTTTTCATTGGGTTTGACTTTCAAAGTTTAAATTTGAATTAAACCTATTATGAGGCAGGAAATTACATTTAAGCTCTAACAAGTAGTATAAAATTGCAGAAATACCAGGTATTAATGAAGAATTATCTTGGGGCTATTAATCAATTTTAATGTTAAGAAAAAACAAAAAATAAATCGAACACTATGCTTATCTATTCCCCTTTCCCTATTTTTAAAGTAATATTAAACCTAAAATTTTGTTCAATGCCTCTTAGTGGTAGAATTGTGAAAGTGAAAACCTTGAGTTTGAGCCCAGTCACTGCTTAATAATGGACATGAATATTGCATTCCTCCATGCTCTTGTCGAGTTTTCCTGGTTACTTCTATTGCAACATGATATTGCAACGGAGGGAAACAGGAAAGTATCATTATATCTATAAAGTATCATTTTGTTACACAATAAATATTAAAAATTCTTCATTTATTTGTTCGTTAAATTGTGCCAATAAGATTTATTTTAGATCCTCCCACTATAAAAAAAAATAAAATATATATATATAATGATTTTTTTATTATAATTGAAAAATATTTAATATTGCAACGTCTTATTAAAAAACATAATATTATATATTTTCGATACTATGTACATTTCATAATGTATATAATGTAACATAATTGTTATAATAAATATTATTTATAATTAATACAACATTTTACATTTTGTGTAACATTTTTCCTCCATGTGTTATTCCTAGTGAATTTCTGATTATCAAATGGAAAACAAGGGTATGACTTAAATTTTTATATTTTTTATAGATTTGTTAAAATAATTTAAAATAAAAAAAGCTGCTGAGTGCATCTTTTTAAGAAAAAAATTAATGAAAATGTATAATTTCATTATGTATTTTAATCAGATTTCGAAAATTCGATATAGAAATAAAATATATAAAATATACACTTGGTATATTTTATATATTTTATTTGCGCATTTTTGTATGTAATTGAAATTAAAAGTGTAAATTAATTTCAGTAAGAAATATATTTAGATTAATAACACATTGTGGATAGAAATTTTATATTCACAATTAAATTTAATATTAACAGATGTAATCCTTTATAACGCCGACCAGCTTGTTTAGTGGTCAGATTGCCTGACTACGGGTAAGAAGGTTCTGAGTTTGAATCTCGGTTCGGGCTTGGATGTACTTTTTTTCTCTATATTTATCCTGTCTTTGTCCTTTTGTGGGAATGTAAGGAAAGTGATAAAGTTGTCTGGCTAGGAAGTTTATCTCATTGTTAAACATGGCGGATTTCGCAACTACGTATTCTGTTTTCCTTTAGAGAAATGTATCGATTTAGTACTGTTATATTTATATAAGAAATATATTTTAAATTAGAGATATGTGTTCTTGATACTCTCTCTGGAACTCTGTTGAAATAGTAAAATTATCCACTAGCGTTCCATACAGTTATTTTAAGGACTAGAAGGGAGAGCTGAAGCATGGCAATCCACCTTGTCACTAATACTCTGTTGTCAGTTGTATTGTAAAATATTTTAATGTTACTAAACATAAATAAGAATCCTGTTATGTGGAAATGCACTTTGTTTTTAAATGAATTTAAACATTAATTTTATTTTTCATTTAATTAAAAGTATATAAATTTCATTTGCTTATGAGAACTTTTATGAATATGAGCTAAAATTTACTTATGAAAATTTCAATCTAGAAGATGTTGTTTCTAAAACATTAGTATTTCGTAAAAAAGATAAAAATAAACGAAATATTTATATTCAATAATGTGTTCTATTTCCAATGGTGTTATACGCTGAAAAGAAAAAGTTTTCTTTAATTCGGAGAATGTATAATTTCATTTTGTAAATTACTAAAACCCTAGTTTTTGTTAGTGTTAATGTCTTGAACCAATTTTCACTTATTTACTTGAACTTTAAAAGGAAATTGTTTATTTCTTATGCATAATAGGAAAATTTTTATTTAATATAGTAATTTTGTTTCTTGAAAATTCTTATATTCAATTTTCTCTTCCAAAAGGATGAAATACAAATATATCCCATGTTTTTATCTTCAAGTATTGTTGTAAAAATTTTTTTTGTATTGTTTCAATTTGTTTCCTCTCTGAAAAAGCTTTTAATTCTAAGCGATATTATTCAGCGTTAGTAAGAATAATTTATAAAAAATATGAAGTAAGTGAGGAACTTGATATGTAAATGATGCATAGAAAGAATTATTTTGTTGATTCAATTAGGATATCCAATCTATAACTTTATTAACAATGTGCAGCCAAAAACTATTCAATGAAAAATATCAATAAAATTATAAGTATGCATACTTATTTTGGATTTATGTATTTTTGGGGACATTTATCTCAATTTTTAAACAGTATTTCAAATGTTATGTTCAACAGTATCAATTTTTTGGGAATGAAGAATTGTTTAAGCTCAACAATCCACTGAGCTTTCTTTCTTTTTCTTTTTCACCAAATGTAGAATAATTATTATGCAGATTGCTTAGTTATATAATCTTATACAAACAAAAAATTGTGTTCATAAAAATTGATAAATAAATATCTGTTAAATATGCAAACAATTTCATTGCATAATTTGTTTTATTTTTTGTGCCTTTTTTGATGGTAATCTTCGCTGTATTTCAAATTTTTTATGACTTTTTGAATGGAATTACAGATATTAATTGTGTATTGGCAGCTTGCGATTTATAATAGTAGAATTTTTAATTTAAAAGATAGACTATCTACACATTAAATAAATAAAAAAAATTAAATTTTGCAGTTTTTTAATTAATGCTTGTTAAAATAACATTTTCATGTATGCAAAAATAAAAAAAAATTATCAAACATGACACAAATTTTAATTAAATTAAAAAAGAACAACTTGAGCTAATAAATTTATAATTAAAAAAAAATACTTGAAATAATGAAACCAGGCGTTTGTCATGTAAGCATGGTAAAGAGACAAATTATTAATATTTTGTTTGATATATTTAGTGAAAAAAATGTATTTAATTTCACCTTCAATTTTTTAAACATGATATTTTATTCCCATTTATGTTTATATCTTTATTAAAATACAAAAGTCAGAAGGAAATCTGATACTGAGTGTCTTTTATTCATATAAATGAGAAAATTTATAAATTTTCCCATTTTTAAAAAATATAAAACTTTTAGATATTCAAATAGATGAGATGTATTCTTAAATTGAAGTACAGATGTTCATTCTGCTTTTTTATTGATATTTATATTACATACAAAGTTTATTAAAACAAATCATGTGTGCAAAAAATTCTTTAAACAATTTTTATTTTGAATTGACACACATTTTAATTTTGGCTTTGGAAAAAAAAAAAAACATAAGATGCTAATTTATAATTAAAATATGATAAAGTGTCAAAAACAATTTATTCAAATTAATTTTGTCATGGCAATACAGAAATCAGAAGGAAACGTGATAATTCAATTCACACTTCTTAGTTACTTGCATATTAATTATCCCATCCAACTTATCTGCGAAAAAAATAAATGTCTTCAGCACTATATAAAATACAAATAAAGTTGTTATCTATTTCTATTTTAAATATGGTGCTAAGATATAAGTAAACTATTCCGCTTTTCCTTTATATTTCGAAAAAATATTAAAATTTGCAAACATAAACAAACACATCGACTTACACGAACCTCGTTTCAAATTAGACCGGGGAATAAGAAACCATAGGGTTACTAAAATTAAGTCTAAACAAAAGTCACATTTTATACCGCCAAATTATTGCAACTACTCTCTTCATGTGCGCATGCGTTAGAATTCCCATTTGGAGCCGACGTTCCGGGCCCGGTCTCGAGACGCTAGTCAGCTCTCGTCTGTGACGTCACAGAAGCTTGTGTCCGGCCGGTGAGAAACAAGTTCACGATGGCCCCGCTACAGGGGGAAAATGCCAATTTACGCAAGGCTAGGGGAAGACGAATAATTTCTGAGGCAGGGCTGTTTTCCCTAGCCCTGAATTTACGAATCTGGGCTGCACGTGGATTTTGATGTGTGTGTAATCAGCTCTCTGATGAGAAATGAGCTTTAAATTATATTGTTGTTAAAAATCGTAAGGACTCTGCTGAAACTTTTAATTAAATTTATAACGATCAAGATTATGTTGCATTGAAATTTTGAAATATTAAACTAATTATTCACTTTTAAAATAATATATTGATACCCATGCGGTCCACGTGTTTGCCCACATAGTGAGGAAACCAGTGGATGGGCCATCGTATCTCTAAAAATTGTTCTTCGTAATTTAAAATGAGGAATCAAAAGATTTGGCCTGACACTTCAAAGGTATCGTTTCACATGGAGGACATCGCAACCACAACATATTTTATGTGCCCTAGCAGCCATTATCGAACAATACGGATCTCCAATTGGGTCGAGATTCAAGCTCACTAATTTCCTATAACAATATCGAACGCCCTAATCTACTAGGCCACCCCAGCCTTGCAGTATTAAGTAATTGATATTAAAATTCCCTTAACTGCATAGGAATATATTGCGCAGGACTGAATTTAAATATGCAATGAGCAATACAGTTCAGGTAACATACTTATCGTTGCCTGCTAAGCTGGTAGTTGAGTGGTTAGCACTCGTGCTTCTGATTCAGCAGTTCGTGGGTTTGAATCCGTCTTTGGATTTGCATATTTGTAGTGGTTCGGAATCCACTTTAAACTGTATCGCTTATTCTAATTAGCCTTCGAGTGTAGAAATTGACCTTTAGCGGTAAACCAATTACCCTTGTTTTTTTGGCAGTTAATTAAAGAACATTATTTTTTCTTCCTCACTTGAATTTAGCAAAACGGATTACCATAGTGACAAAAATTGTAGCTTTTAATTGTTACCTGCAAGTTTTTATTGACTGCATGCAAAATTCAAAAACTTATTAAATGCCTAAAAATACATATGATTTATTTGTCAGGCAGAGTGTGTGCTTGAGAGTTTTCTGGGTTTCTTCTCTTGCGATATGTGACTGACTACATATGAGATTCCTCCAATAAGCAAACAGCCCAGGCTCATAAAAGCTTTTAGCTGTTAGACTATTTAATGCATTTTAGGTTGAAGTAGTTAGAATGTTATTAAATTTGCTACTGATTTCAATTAAATTTCAATGAGACCAGTTTATTAAAACCCAGTATAATGTCCATTTGATAAAAAGTAACAAAATTTAAAAATAAAACTGCGATATATTTGATCTTAGTTTTCACTTATTCAAATGATAAAAAAATGACATTTCTTTCATTTTTGAAGAACTTAATTATTCAAAACAGTTTAGTTTCTTAACATATAATTTACACTGTCTTTAAGCAAATAATATCAGATTTTATAAAGGAACATAACAATAATTGTTTAATTTTATATAAGGCAATAGAAAATAACAGAAGTATTCCTAAGACCTTGTGTAGTAAAAATTGCTTAAAAGCATCTCAACTAAATGATCTAAAAATACTTAATGATAATGCTCATGTCACGGGCGAGGATAAAGAATTATCATTTACACGTAGCGTCCTTTTTTTACACACGTGGATTAAATGTGTCTAATATCTTGATAATTTATTTAAAAGGATTGAATTTTTTAAAATATATTTTTTATTTAAATAAAATTTAAAAAATAACGGATTTTTTAAGAACGAATAATGTTAAATTTTAATTATTTAATAAAACAAAAACTATAAAGTGTTAAAATTGTTTTTAAAATTTTATACGTCGAAATTGGAGGAAACTAAAAACTGCTAGAAAACACATGATAGTTATCTAAATATCATGGATAAGGATAATTTGAATAATCAATAATAAAAATAAAGAATATGATTTTGTCGTTTTTACACGTGAGACCGCTGTATTTATGGATTGATTTAAGATCTTCAAGTCTAGTTGCTATGGTATTTAATTATATTGTCCAATAAAATAAATAGAAATAAAACTTTTTCATTGGGTTTGACTTTCAAAGTTTAAATTTGAATTAAACCTATTATGAGGCAGGAAATTATATTTAAGCTCTAACAAGTAGTATAAAATTGCAGAAATACCAGGTACTAATGAAGAATTATCTTGGGGCTATTAATCAATTTTATGTTAAGAAAAAACAAAAAATAAATCGAACGCTATGCTTATCTATTCCCCTTTCCCTATTTTTAAAGTAATATTAAACCTAAAATTTTGTTCAATGCCTCTTAGTGGTAGAATTGTGAAGGTGAAAACCCTGAGTTTGAGCCCAGTCACTGCTTAATAATGGACATGAATATTGCATTCCTCCATGCTCTTGTCGAGTTTTCCTGGTTACTTCTATTGCAACATGATATTGCAACGGAGGGAAACAGGAAAGTATCATTATATCTATAAAGTATCATTTTGTTAGACAATAAATATTAAAAATTCTTCATTTATTTGTTCGTTAAATTGTGCCAATAAAATTTATTTTAGATCCTCCCACTATAAAAAAAAATAAAATATATATATAATGATTTTTTTATTATAATTGAAAAATATTTAATATTGCAACGTCTTATTAAAATTAACATAATATTATATATTTTCGATACTATGTACATTTCATAATGTATATAATGTAACATAATTGTTATAATAAATATTATTTATAATTAATACAACATTTTACATTTTGTGTAACATTTTTCCTCCATGTGTTATTCCTCGTGAATTTCTGATTATCAAATGGAAAACAAGCGTATGACTTAAATTTTTATATTTTTTATAGATTTGTTAAAATAATTTAAAATAAAAAAAGCTGCTGAGTGCATTTTTTTAAGAAAAAAATTAATGAAAATGTATAATTTTATAATGTATTTTAATCAGATTTCGAAAATTCGATATAGAAATAAAATATATAAAATATACACTTGGTATATTTTATATATTTTATTTGCGCATTTTTGTATGTAATTGAAATTAAAAGTGTAAATTAATTTCAGTAAGAAATCTATTTAGATTAATAACACATTGTGGATAGAAATTTTATATTCACAATTAAATTTAATATTAACAGATGTAATCCTTTATAACGCCGACCAGCTTGTTTAGCGGTCAGATTGCCTGACTACGGGTAAGAAGGTTCTGAGTTTGAATCCCGGTTCGGGCTTGGATGTACTTTTTTCTCTATATCTATCATGGAGGAAGGAATATAAGAGGAGCCGCCCTATTGGTCAGCGCTTGACGCATGTGTCATATCCTCTCTGTCTTCCAAAGCATTACACTAAAACCTGTTGTTTACCATAAAGATTCTTGTTGAATTTGTTGTTATTCAGAATTTTCTAATTTTAAATAATTATGCTTATGGATGTACAAGTAGACCTTCAAAAAAATTCCTGGAGTAACTTTTCATAAATAATTTCATTTATCTTTAAAACATTTTGATCACTAAAGTTAATGTTATAAATATTTAGTTTCCAGGTTTTTTACAGTTGACTTTAAATTATTATTTTTTACTTATTTAACAAAATTTATTTACAAATAATTGATAATAAAACTTTTTTCTAATATTGGACTAAAAATACATCAAAATAAAAATATTCTTTCTATATAGATATAAATAAATTTATGTACAGAAGTATGATTCTTTCTTATAAAAGGAAAAATTATAACCAAATAGCAGAATATTGCATGCATGGATAAAATCACAGGAAATAACATGGGTAGGAAACTTTGCCACTGAGTTGTTACTTAGTTTTAAGAAAAGAAAAGAAAAAGAAAGAAATAAAGAAAAGAAAAATCGACACTTTTTCTCATGATTATAAATATAATAATATGATATTTAATTTACTTCATAATTTTTCAAGTGTTTATCTCAGTCAACGCCTAAAATTTCTTTATTGAAATACATAATATTAATAAGCAGAAAAAACACAAAATAAGCACTTAACTATCAATAAAATTTACTTTTTTAAAAATATTAAGTAATTTAGATCACTTTTATTTCGATGTGTGTAATTTAAACGAAAATAATGCTTGCTTTTACTGTGTCCTCAATTAGAGCACCGTTTCTCTTGAAAGTCTAAGTGGGCGTGATATCGTCTGCTAGCTACTTCACCGGCGCTCACGCTATTTCGCGGCTCCTCTTATATTCCTTCCTCCATGATATCTATCCTGTCTTTGTACTTTTGTGGCAATGTAAGGAAAGTGATAAAGTTGTCTGGCTAGGAAGTTTATCTCATTGTTAAACATGGCGGATTTCGCAACTACGTATTCTGTTTTCCTTTAGAGAAATGTATCGATTTAGTACTGTTATATTTATATAAGAAATATATTTTAAATTAGAGATATGTGTTCTTGATACTCTCTCTCTCTCTGGAACTCTGTTGAAATAGTAAAATTATCCATTAGCGTTCCATACAGTTATTTTAAGGACTAGAAGGGAGAGCTGAAGCATGGCAATCCACCTGGTCACCAATACTCTGTTGTCAGTTGTATTGTAAAATATTTTAATGTTACTAAACATAAATAAGAATCCTGTTATGTGGAAATGCACTTTGTTTTTAAATGAATTTAAACATTAATTTTATTTTTCATTTATTTAATTAAAAGTATATAAATTTCATTTGTTTATGAGAACTTTTATGAATATGAGCTAAAATTTACTTATGAAAATTTCAATCTAGAAGATGTTGTTTCTAAAACATTAGTACATATTTCATAAAAAAAGATAAAAATAAATAAAATATTTATACTCAATAATGTGTTTTATTTCCGATTGTGTTATACGCTGAAAAGAAAAAGTTTTCTTTAGTTCTAAGAATGTATAATTTAATTTTGAAAATTACCAAAAAATCCTAGTTTTTAATTGTGTTAATGTCTAGAACCAATTTTCAATTATTTATTTATACTTTAAAATTAAATTGTTTACTTCTTATGCATAATAGGAAAATTTTCATTTAATATAGTAATTTTTTTCTTTAAAATTCTTATATTCAATTTTCTCTTCCAAAAGGATGAAATACAAATATATCCCATGTTTTTATCTTCAAATATTGTTGTAAAAAAATGTTTTTTCATATTGTTTCAATTTTTTTCCTCTCTGAAATAGTTTTTTATTTTTATTTTTTTATCCTAAGCGATATTATTCAGCGTTGTTATGAATAATTTGTAAAAAAATATGAAGTATGTGAGGAACTTGATAGGTAAATGATGCATAAAAAGAATTATTTTGTTAATTCAATAATTCAATCAGGGAATCCAATCTATAACTTTATTAACAATGTGCAACCAAAAACTATTCAATGAAAAATATCATTAATATTATAAGCATGCATACTATCAAAGTCATATTTTAATATCTAACCCATGAATTTAATTTTCAGTGTTAGGAGATCGCATAATTTGTATTCTTTTTTAATATTTTTTAAATTTGTATAATTTTTAAATAATTAAAAAAAATTTAATGCAGTTTTTTTAATTAAAGTTTGTTAAAATAACGCTCTTATGTATGCAAAAAAAATAAATAATTTTTAATCAAACATGACACAAATTTTAATTAAATTAAAAAAGAACAACTTGAGCTAATAAATTTATAATTAAAAAAAAAAAAACTACCGAATAATGAGACCAGGTAACGAAATAAGGAAACCAGGTATTTGTCATGTGAGCATGGTAAAGTGACAAATTATTAATATTTTGATTTAATAATTTTTTTATTTTGATAATACATTTTTTAATTGTTATATAATTAATGAAAAAAATTATTTAATTTCTCACTCAAAATTTTTTACACATGACATTTTATTCCCCATTTATGTTTATAATATCTTTATTAAATTACAAAAATCAGAAGGAAATGTGATACTGAGTGTCTTTTATTCATATAAATGAGAAAATTTATAAATATTCCCATTTCTAAAAATTACAAAACTTTTTGTTTTTCAAATAGATGAGATGTATTCTTAAATTGAACTACAGATGTTCAATATTTGCAACTTGTGATTTATCTTATTTAAAATTTTTAATTTAAAAAATAGACAATGTAGACACTAAATAGCAATATATTTTTATTCTGCTGTTTTCTTATCGAAATTTATATTGCATACAAAGTTTATTAAAACAATTCATGTCGGTCAAAAATTCTTTAAACAATTTTTATTTTGAATTGACAGACATTTATTTTGGCTTTGAAAAAAAAAAAAACTTGAGATGCTAATTTATAATTAAACCATGATAAAGTGTCAAAAACAATTTAGACAAATTAATTTCGTCGTGGCAATACAGAAATCAGAAGGAAACGTGATAATGCAATTCACATTCTGTGTTAGTCACATATTATCTCATCCACCTTATCTGCGAAAAAATAAATGGCTTCAGCACCAAATACAATTGTTATCTATTTCTATTTTAAATATGGTGCTAAGATATAAGTAAACTATTCCGCTTTTTTTTCATATTTCGAAAAAATATTAAAATTTTCAAATATAAATAAACAAATCGACTGACGCGAACGTCGTTAAAAATCAGACCGGGGTAAGAAACCATATGGTTGCTAAATTTAAGTCTGAACAATAGTCACATTTTATACCGCCAAATTATTGCAACTACTCTCTTCAAGTGCGCATAGAATTCCTATTTGGAGCCGACGTTCCGGGCCCGCACCCGGTCCCGATTTGTAGTCCAGTCTAGAGAAACATGTCTTCCCTTCGTGACGTCACTTCCCGTTCGAGTGCTCAAACCTTGTATTCTAGGGGTGTTGATGAATTACTGGGTGGGACTTCTTCTTCACCTATCAACATCCGTCAAGCTATGAGAGCTGTTCTACATGTTGCATGATTGGGCAACAAGTTTGCTGTAGGTGGAGCTTGATGAATTGCACCAAAAGGTTGTTTCACTTTTTAGGAGCTCAGCTACAGAAACTCCGGCAAACAACGCAACAGTATTTAGCCCAGCTATTTAGGTCGTAATTTTTCAACCTGAGAACACACTTGAAAATTTTTGTGTTAGATTGAATTGTGCTGTAGAAGTTGAAGAAACTCCAATATGTTTAAGGACAATCGGTATGTTATTTAATAATACTTAAAAAAACTTGTTGATATGTACTTATAATTCTTATTTCGAAATTCTTCTTTTTCAAATAAATTTCATTGCTACTATCATTACCTATGAAAAAAATTCTGGCAATAATATCACATGCTAAATTAATCTTATTTAAAATCAAGTTAGTGATAAAAATTTATAACCTATATAAATTACTTAAATGAAAGCATTAATATAAATGTTAATAAAACAAAAATGTGATTATAAAAAAAATTAATACTGTATAGTACTAAATAGCAAAAATTCAATTCTTTTTCAATAGACATTAATGATGCAATACTTATAAAATATAAATTTGCTGATCCATTTACTTTTCTAGAGTTTAATTCCATTACAAAATGTGAGAAATTTAATTACAAACTATTTAAATACAAAATTAAATTCAAATTGTTTAACTAATTGCGATTACTCTCTGTAATTATTATTTTCTAATTGATTATTTATTGTTATTTATTTTTACAATATTATTATATTTATTTATACATTCAGTAATTTTCCAGCTTATTCCTCTTAAGAATATGTGTATATATATTCCCATTTGATATATACATTGATTACACAAATATTTTTTAAAATAATTTTATTATTTATTTAAATTTCTCGTAATACGATTTTACCTAGAAGCATATTTTTATATTTTTCTTAAGTGTGTAAAATTATAAATTACAACGTTCTTATCATTATAACTCTATTTACCTGACATCGCAGTTAAGATTTTTTCTGAATGCTTGTGTTAAAATAATATGTTCGTTCTATGTCTTGGCTTCTCTGTGAAATATTATTCAAATTTTAAAATAATTTAATATATTGTTTAATTCTATATATAAGAAATAGATATTGCTCATTCCTTTCTTCTAATTTAATTCCCCTTAAAAAATTTTAAGAAATATCCAATGTTTAAAAAAATTGATGCTAACATCAAAAGGTTGATGTTTTGTTAATAAACTAAGCAGTTATATTTTAAATAAAAGTTATTAACATTATATATTTAGGTACTTTTCCATTATACCCAAGTACGATAATCGCTGTAACTAGAAAAAAATCTTAAATTTCTGCTGTAAATACTCCATTTGAATCGTGTATTGTTTAAAAAAAAAGGTTTATATTTTTAGAAATTATTGAAAATGATACAAACATTTTATTTACATTTTATAAATTAAATAATTATTACTTATTGCCAAAAAATGTCCAGAGATACAAGGAAGGAGGCAAAGCCGTAGCAGATTTAGTATTAATCACGGTGCAGCACCACGTGGTAACTCTGTGCAGACGACATCAAATTTTTGATACTTCTCATCTCAACTGGGGCTCTGCACTTGTGTTTTTTAAGGGGACTCCTTCCGCGCCATATTGAAAACGAGCGCTAATGTTAAGTCTATGGAGAAATTTAAAAGAATATTTCTCAAGTTCTATTATAGCTAGACCTTCACTTTTTGTAGGTTTTCCTAATGCACAAAAAGAATAATTTATTTTGCTTTGAAATTTATTTTTAAAATTATTTTAACTATGTTTAAATTGGCTCAGAAATTTGATAATATGCTTAAAACATTAATAACTTAAAAAAGGTAAAAAATTTAGAAATTTTAAAAACAGACTTAATATCTACATATATTTATAAATCCCAATAATTTTTTTTTTTTTACTTTATCTACGATAGAATTTTTTAATTTTTCACATAAAACTTAAAATTTTTCGCAAAAATTAGCAACGCCCACATGGCGGATGAATACTTGGTTGTTTGAAAAATCAATCCAATCCATTGCATGCTTTAGTCAACAAGCTCCTCCTCACACACTAAAATTTGAAGTTTGGTTTTTCGCAGTTCTATGAGATAATTTGTGTGTTCCCTTCCCTTACCCCCAGCAAACGCTGCGGGTTTCCTAGTATCCGGTATCTTCCTGTAAAAATATGCTTCTAAATTGGCGCGAGAAGGGACATTTCTTTCCCCTTTACTACATACGAGGGGCTCTGATGATTTCCCTGAGACGAATCTTCATCTTTCCGAGCGGTCCTGCAATTATTTTCACGAAAAATGATGGGCTTATGGACATTATATACATTGACTTTAAACAGCTAAATCTATTGAAAAAATATAAAATTTATACAGTTCTCATGTAGTGTACTTTTTTAATTCTTTATTTAAATTTTTGATGCAATTTTTCAAGAAGTATATCTACATGATATGATATTGCAATACATATCTATAGCTATTGCAAAATTCTTCAATTCCATATTTTTTAATCTTTATTTTATAAAAACTTCTCGAAGTTTGTTGTTTTTCTTAATTTTATATTTGATTCTAAATTTATTGCTTACTGATTTTGGATGCAGAATTAACTTGTACATTTCAACAAAACCTACGAAATATTTATTTATCCATGAAAAATATAAAAATTGTTTATTATTAAATATAAAAATAAATAATATTATATATATATATATATATATATATATATATATATATATATATATATATATATATATATATATATATATATATATATATATATATATATATATATGTGTGTGTGTGTGTGTGTGTATACATGTATGTATGTATATATATTTATTTTGATTTTGAGGTTATTTCTTCTAAGTTCGAATTCTTGGTAAGCAAAAGCATTCTTCTCTAAATCGGAATACATATGTTTCGATGATGTTTGGGACAATAATAAATATGTTCATAGGCCTTACACAATTCAAAATTTTAGAAAGAAAATCCCACTTATTAGTTATTATGAAACTTGTAAAATGTAGAAAATTGGGATACACTCTTGAACAAATGTGTTATAGATATTCTCAGAGTATCGTAAATGTCACTTTTATTAATTCAAACATGACATCAATGCACCAAAATTAAATCTTTCAAAATATATTCTAGCATTTAAAAAAATGCATCTTGTGAGTCATAGCATGCAGTTTTAGAATTCTAAAAACTAAAAATTTGACATGCATTACATATAATGCATTTGTAAAATTGTATCCTCCTTTTTTATTTTCTCTCTCTGAAGATATAAATTTCCTACGAATTTTATATTACTGATATTTAATGGTTCGGTGGATATTACGTATAGGATCGATATGACAATCAGGAAGATTTATTTAAAAAAAAAAAGCTTTAAATAAGACTTTTGGAAAGTCAAGTATTTTTTGAAATCTCTATATTAAATTATAATTCTATATTCAATTATTACTTGCATATGGAATTCCAGATGTTGAGGGAAACCTTGGATACAAATTGTAAGACCTTGTAGGGGCTGGAGAGATCTTGGACCTTCATTTGGTTTCTCGGAGCACAACACTTCCGCCCTGGCTACATTCAAATTTTATGAATTTCGGACATAAAAAGCCGAAATCTCTCACCACTGCCAGAAGGAAACTTGATCGGTAGAAAATGGTTCCTCGAAAGGGGGGAAGAAATGTTATTGTTTTGTGCCAGTTAGACTGGCAACATGGGGTGTGCTGCTCCACGGGAGAAGTAATCCATCAAGTGCTGTCCAAAAGACTCGTCCTGAAACACTCATAAAGGTCTTCTACAAGAGTTTACAAGTGCGCTGATTATTTTTGCAATCGCCAGAGTATTTCTGCTGATTTATTTTCAAAACTGAAAAACAGCGAAATTTATTTTAAATTAATGGAGGTCATGAACTTTTTAGCAGAAAATGCTAAAAGTTGGTTGTTTGATCCTGAAACACTCATAAAGGTTTTCTACAAGAGTTTACAAGTGCGCTGATTATTTTTGCAATCGCCAGAGTATTTCTGCTGATTTATTTTCAAAACTGAAAAACAGCGAAATTTATTTTAAATTAATGGAGGTCATGAACTTTTTAGCAGAAAATGCTAAAAGTTTGTTGTTTGATCCTGAAACACTCATAAAGGTCTTCTACAAGAGTTTACAAGTGCGCTGATTATTTTTGCAATCGCCAGAGTATTTCTGCTGATTTATTTTCAAAACTGAAAAACAGCGAAATTTATTTTAAATTAATGGAGGTCATGAACTTTTTAGCAGAAAATGCTAAAAGTTGGTTGTTTGATCCTGAAACACTCATAAAGGTTTTCTACAAGAGTTTACAAGTGCGCTGATTATTTTTGCAATCGCCAGAGTATTTCTGCTGATTTATTTTCAAAACTGAAAAACAGCGAAATTTATTTTAAATTAATGGAGGTCATGAACTTTTTAGCAGAAAATGCTAAAAGTTTGTTGTTTGATGTCACAAAAAATGGATAAAAATTAAACAGGAGCCGATCAGTATATAACATGTCGATCGTAAGTATATTAATTTTAAATTCATTATTATTGTTCTTCCTTGAGCAATTTTAGGTGTACTACTATTAAATTAAAATTTAAGTTAAATTATTACTATTGATGCTTGAAAAATAAAATTTTATGAAAAATAATTTTACAATTTTAAAGATTAGTTCAATATTTAAAATTTTATTTAAATGTATGTATTGTACTCTTATAAATAAGAAGTAATTTCTTTTGTTTTCTTTAAAATGTTACTTATTGAAGACAGATAGCATGTTTCTTACAGAAAAAATAATGTAAGGTAGATACAGTGATTTTATTGACTCAAAATTTTATTTTAAATCTAATGTATACCATTCGAATTTTTTTATGCAAAAATTGACTAAAATGATAAACAAGCTAAATGCTGAACAAAGCTAAATCTAGTTTGTGCAAAAGATTGCTTGGTTATAATTTTGTCAGTTAAAATGAACATAATTGTCACAAATCACCAAGGGCAAAAAACCAAATACAGCAAAATTTAGTTTTGTTTCATTTAAAAAGATCCTATTACATTATACTTATTCAATCGATCACTGATGTGATTGCTAAACAGTTTCCGCTAGAAATAAAGACTAGCATTTAAATAAGTTTTGTCCATAAACAATAATTATTTAGTTTATAAAATGTAGATATAAAATGTTTGTATTATTTTTTAGTAGTTTCTAAAAATGTAAAACTTTTTTAAATAGCACACAATGCTGACGAATGGAATATTTATGACAGTAATTTACAATATTTCTTTTTTGCCGATAATTGTACAGTGATATAATGGAAAAGTACCCAAATATGTTATAATGACATGAATTCTCAATTAAAAGAAGCTTATTATAAATATATTCTTTTTGTTTCTCTGTTTATCGGACACAAATGGTTTATGATCTTTAATTCAACTGTTCATGTATTTGATTCCTATATTTTTGTGCCTAGTTAGCAACTGAATAGGATAAATTGGAATAACTTTCCAATCCATTTTATTTATCGTATAGTAGATAGTTAATATGAACTAAGTATATAATATAAAATAGCTGAGCTGCCAACTCAAGCAGCAATATTCGTTGTGGGTTTAGAATCCACTTTGAATTAAAAGCTTTCAGTTCAATAAGTGACTAGAAGAATAACGAAAACTGGACCTTAATTATTTGCAATTAATAATTATTGCAATGACTCTGAATCTCTTACAAGCTATTTAAGTAAATGAAGTCATAGTTAGAATATAAGCTATCATCATATATTTTAACTTTGATTTCATTTACTTAAAATTTCAAATTAAGGTGTTTATACTGTGTAAATGAGGCATACAATATTTTAATGAAATTTGACTTTTCATTTGTTTATAGAATCTTACATATGAATGTTGTAAACTTCTACTTTCTTATTGTTGTCTTGTGCCAGCTAGGTTGTCAATATGGGGTGCACTTCACTTTTCCAACTAAACTGTAATTTGGCGTGGAATCTGACTTCTTCAGTACACACATGCCATAAGTACCCATTTGTCTGACAGGCAACCATTCACAACCCATTCATACAAGGAAAAGACAAAGACAGGAGATAAAGAAAGTATATACATGCCTGAACTGGGATTAGAACCCAGTATCTACCTACCTACCCGCAATTAGGCACGCTGACCACTAGACAGGGTGGGTGGCTTCTTATTAATTAAGATAAACAAATGATCCAATTCTCTTTCTAAAATGTCCCAACCAATGTCTAAAATGTTGGCACCTGAATGATTAGCAGTCTTTCCCTTGATTCCAACATTGCATAGGTTTCTACAATTTGCTTGGATTTGTGTAGTCATTCAGAATTTATTTTCCTAAACAGTTGGTTAAGAAGTCTAATAAAGTGAAAAACTAGATTAATCATTAATGATTCAGAATTTTCTTGTCCTGGTGTAATTCAGCCCTTGCTTCCAAAAAAATGACCATTGAATGACAAATAGACAAAATCAATATCCTGTAACATATATTCTGTTATCTGATAAAAACATTTTCAAAATGTCAATAATAAAAAAGGAATATTTTAAGCTGCCATCCAAAGCCAAAAAATTTTGTATTGACAGTTGTCAATTGTGAATGACTAATAAATGTAAAATATTTAGGTTTAAGTTGCGTGGCTCATGCAAATTGAATAAACTCTGCTGTCATGCACATGGAGAAGAGGAATTAGCTGAGTGGAAGGAACGTTTTGATCACCGGCAGAAGAAATTATATCAAGCTAAGGAGCGTGAATTACAGGGACGTCATTATACTGAACAGTTGCTGGAGAGATGGCTTTACTGCGTAACACCAGATTCTGTCATGACAGAAAATTTAGAAACAGTTGATATTACCTGTGATCCTGAATTGAACATGACGGTTTCTGAAAAAAATTGTGCTCGAGAGTGGACTTTTAATGTGTCAGCAAAAGTAAGTTTTTAATTCTGTTTATGTATGTATGTATACATGTATATACCATCTTGTATCCCTCCTAATAAGTACTTTTATAGTGATAAAGTGTTACATCTTTATTATATATTATATTTACAGTGCACTCTCTCAGCTTTTTTAAATTTGCCAAAAACATTCCTGCAATGGTTCCTTGGATTAACATTTTATGCTGATTTTTATATTATTATATACAATTGTATTTAATGCAGAAGTTGAATTATTAAAATTTTGTTTATAGTCTTTTAATTTTGAAATTTTCACATACACAAAAAAAATTGCTTAGCTTTTGTTAGAATTAATTTGGTATCTAAAAAAAACATTTTTAAATTTAATAAATTAAATGCATATATATAATTTGCATTTTAATGCTTTCTTTATTATTATTTATATACATTAAAAAAATTAGTGTTTAAATAATTCAGATAAAGAAGTTAATGAATATTCAAATATAATAAAATAACTAATTAATATAATAATCAAATATAATAAAATAACAAATAAAATAACTAATTTCTTTTAAAGAAATATTAATCTTTATGTGGGTACCTTTAAATTGCCCAGAAATTATCATGTTTAAGTATTATTTTCATGGCAATTAAAATAAATTTCCCATGTGATTGCAAAAATTTTTTAATGTAAAAATTCTTAGTCTTTTGTCAATAAGAAGTATCTATATTATTAATATTCAATATGCTATTTATGTGTTTACATCCTTCAACGTCTTGAATTTCTAATTTCCAACTGAATCATAATTCAGAAATTACTATTTTTAAACTTATTATTGATTTATGTTTGTTAGGATTGCATTTGTGATTCAAAGTTTTTAATTATTACAGGCAACCTTGCGTCATGTTGCTCTACTTTACGGACCACATCAAGATCACTTTAGAATATCACAGCTAAGAACATCACCCAATGTGAAAGAATACAATCTCTATCCACAATGTAGAGAATGGAGCAACACTGATGGAAATAGTTATACAGATCAAAGTTTTATCATTAAAGTAAAATTTTTATTTCTTCTATTGCTCAATTTAAAATAAAAATTTACTATAATAATGAAATAACAATGTATTTTAGAAGTAAACTAATTATTTAAGTATAATTTTTATGGCTCTAAAGGGATAATGCTATTTTATATTTGTTATTTTTAATCGTATATTGTAATTTACAAAAGAATTCCTGTAGCCTTAAATATTCCCATGAAATTATTTTTAGTAGTACAACTATACTTTTCATAAAATTTTAGTTTCTGCAAATGCAATGTTTACCTGTATTTTAAAAATTAATGTATAGTAGGCACTCATTTTTATAAACAGTTAGCAACTGGTAAAATCATTCTTAAAACGTAGAATTCATTAAATAGAGAAATAACTTAGATTTTAAAACTATTTTTTACCACATTACTTTCTTTTATAAATAAAGTGCTATTCAAAAAAAGTTACTTAGTCTATATTATATAAAAAAATTCATACTTATAAGGAATTTAGTTTTGTATTACAGAGGAAAAATCGAATAAATTACTTTTTTCTACATTAAAACATTTTTAAAAACACATTTTTTATGTAGAAAAGCATTTCACAATTGTTTTTTTTTAAAAAGCTATTGGTGTCAATAGCTCAAATTTCTCAAAGGAATGAAATGGAGCTTAAGAATTTAAAACTTTTTATTTTTAAAAATTAAATTTCCTCATTCATTTCAAGTCTTCTTTACTCAAGAGCACTTACTCCACTCGTGTGTATATATATTTAATAAGGTGGCACATCTGTGACGGGATTTCATTGTTCAGAACATTCAATCCTATTGTAAAAGAATTGAATGATCGTGTTTTCACATTCGATACAAATAATCAACTAAGTATCTCTTGTTTTCATATGGCGCTTTCAGTGCTGCGATGGGATTATTTCACACCTATGATGCAATATTACACTCAAACCAATAAACATGCATATAATTAAATTTACATATAAAAATTAAAAGTAAGTACAAATTAATGTAAAGCAATATACATATAATATACTTACAAAAACTATTAGGCAGCCGAGTGAGTCACATTAATGTAATTGTCAAAATTCCGATAAACTCATCTTGTATGACTGATGAAGGAATTTTTCGATTGAGATATTCTTCATTGCTTTGGAAAATAGGACCATATTAATGGGGTATATAATAGGATCCTATTCTTCCTCACACTTTGAAATTTTCGTCGTGTGACCCAATTTCTTATATTTGCTTAAAAATTCCTTTTATAATTTTAAATACTCATGCTCTCTTAAAAAACAATTCCGCAACAAATTAAAATTTTTTCAGGGCAATTTCTTTAGATTTACCCATACACTTTGAGTCCTGTTTTAAAGCATTTCAACTGTATCTCCCTGTACTGTCTCTTCCCCCCCAAAATGTTCTTCACGTTATTTCTTAGAAATGAATTTGTGAAGGATTTAAAATTACCTTTTGAAATTTGGGTTTCAAAATTTTCTATTTTTCAAAAATCTCAATAACTTTATGTATAACAGTATTATCTTTAAAAAATCTGGAATATACCTTTCCCTCCATTGCAATGAGAAAGCTCCCAAAAATTGCATTTTAAAGAACTCAATCACTATTAATAGGAAATATCTGACCTGGACTTAATAATTTATAAAATATTTCTGCTTATAAAAGTAAATCTGTGCAACCTGGTTTATTAAAGTTTTCATCTACAGGTTTTAAATATTTTAACTCATACACTAACTTCTGTAATGGCATGAAATCAGTTATTTTATAAGCAACCAAGAAATTTCTCTTTTTTTTAAAATTTCCCTCAAAATTAGAAACTGTAGTCTTAACAACCAATTTAATTGTTGTACATGTGTCACCTATTCCACAAATTGGCAAATTTGCATTACATGCACACGTTCATAAAAAGTTTGTGTCTAGAATGTCGATTTCATAAAATGATTCCAAGATCAAAAGTATCCTGCAATATTTTCACTTGAAGCTATAGGTAGTGCTCTGATGCATGCAAAGTCATGTGTTAGATCAGCAGGGAATAACTTCATACATATTATTTTAAAAAGTAGATTGTGAATGATACTTGAAGCTGGCACCTACTAAAATATTTCTGAGTCATCTCACATAAATCACACTTGTATTTATAAACGTGTCAACTTTCCTTTTAGAATCGAAACTACTTTTATTCACAAAATTAATTAATAATTAATGTTGTTGTTAGTTATCTATAATTACTATAATTAACAAGTCTGAATTTTTCAATTATAAAGTAATAAAAGTAAAATATGAGATAATAAATACCAACAAAAATGCATTAAGAAAGTAGAGAAAAGATTATTCAAAAGTTTAATGTGCAAACGGGAATTAAAATTATCATTCCATTTGGTACCCTATTAGAAGACAACTAATAGTTCATGAAATTGAGCGTGTTTATAAATTAGTGCTTTGTAAAAATAAATTTCTGATTTACTATGAAATTTAAGATTGATATTAAAATAATTTAAGATTACCAAATTATACATAATTCCTCAGATAAAGATTGTACAGCAAGAGAAAAATTGTTAATTCCTAGCAGGTTTAGGATTAATTAAAACTCTTATTTTAGATCAAAATTTGTAATGGTTTTTTATAAATTTAAATGGTTGTTATAACATAGAGTCATGAATGCATATTTCTATCTAGTATACAAGTATTAGTAATACAGATTTTTAATAGCATTAACTTTGGAGCATATTTTCAACTTTTTTGACACTAAATTATTTTTTTAATTTTGCTTTTACTTTGTAAATTTTTCTTACTTTAATGTTTATTGCAGTGCCAATATCTATTTAATTTAACATACTATTTCTGTGTAATTTTTTTCACTTAAACTTTTTAAAGCATTTTCTTATATTAAGAAATTTATGTAGATGTAGCTTTTCTTGCATAGATTGCATAAATATTGATACTTTAGTTATTGAAATAATTTTATTAAAAGTAGTTTTAATTATTCCAGATTGAATTTGCCACCTGCATTTATGGTACTTTTCGACAAGATGTAGTATTTGATTTTGGTTTTGAACCAGTTTTAGTCAAGAAATTATGCATTGATGTTGTTTCCCTGTGGGACATGGAGAAATTACAGCAAGCAAGGAAAACTGTGGTATCTGTTGCAGAAGAAAGGTGGAATAGTAACAATGTGGATATAGTACCCTTCGAAAATCGTCCTCATCCTCTAGGAGAATTGGAAAAAAGTCTTCTAACCAGATATCCTGCTCCCAGTTGTAAATTTAGCTTTACTAATTCAGTGATGGAGCCTACTCTAACAAAAGAAAACTACAGTGCACGTCAACATGAATTACTGTGTATTGAAGAAATTACTCAATTTGAATTACTGTCTAGGTAAGTACATTGAAATTTCGTATTGATGCAAGCTTATTTAATTCATTATTGTGAAATTTCAAATTAATACATGATATAGTTTTTATAATTTTTACATTGTGGAGTTATTTTCAAACTATATAAGTGTATTTAATACAACTACCAGCTGTTACAAATAATCATTATTAATTTATATCTTATATAAATGGAATGGAATTTGCAATAAGATTGACATACAACCACCAGATTCAAAGTTCTATTAATTATTACTTCAAGAAATCAATGAAGAATAATCACAATAGAAGACTGCAACGCAACTTAAGAACACAATGGTCAAATATTTTCAGGTCATAAACTTGCTGCCAATGGCCTTGCTACTACTTCTTCCTCTTCTTCTTAAAATTGGGTTTGTATGTCATTGGGCACCTCTGCTTTTATCAGCATTTTGTACCATTAACTCCAAACCCAATGTTTCCTGGTTCCAGTTGCTCGGGTCACCCACTTTACTAATAGAGTCCGATAACCCTTTAATGGAGTCTAGGTGTAACTCTCTAGTATGGATGAAGCCTAAAGAAGTTAATCTACGGAGGGCAAGAGCCTCACATTCGTAAATGCCGTTTCCTCTTGCATATGATATTTCCAGCAGATAAGGTCTTGCTGAAACAGTCCCATCTGGTCAGAAAGTCAGTCATGCTAGGAATAGCTTCCTGACTTTCACCAGAAGAAGATGGTTTGGAGGTCATTTCTACCTCAAGTGAAGGATTCATTGCTGCCCCTTTACAAGATTGCCTCTGAGTTCCCTTGTCTTTTTCAGCAAGGTCTACTTTAGAGGCTTCACCTGCAAATGCAGAAAGGTTTGTTACTTCTTGTGTCTTTTCAGCCACAAGATAACAATTAAAAAACTCAGGTAATATTAGTCCACCCAGCATTGCTTGAGTTACTGGGCAAGGCAAATTACTCTAGAAGTTCGCCAAGCAACTAGAGGCTCCGTTAAAACACCAAAACCGCGGTGCCAATTAGCCCTAGGCACGGATCGCATAACACCAGGGTTTACGGGAGCTGGTTCGCGGCCTCTAATTCTATATTCAAGGCTATCCTGTCATTCCTACAGGACATTCGGCTATCCAACACTTGCCG
>JAJQOW010001191.1:0-59332 GCA_037975125.1 Latrodectus hesperus
ACATTCATAAGACGCAAGAGAGGAAATTCGAAACGGTACGCTATAAGAGGTAGCAACATCGATCTCTAGTGGCCAGAGGTGACTGTAATCAAATTCAAGATTTTGATCTTTTTTGAACGTATAAAAAAACTTGTATAAATTATAAAAATTAGTGTCTATTACATTGGTATTAATTAATGTTTACTCGGATATATCATAAGTTTATTAATGCTGTTACTTATGACATTTGGTCAAGCCAAGCTCACTATGCATTGGCACAATGCGACTTTAAGTCAACAGGCTGCGTCTTTCATTTAATCAGAGCGCACGAAGGTGAAAGTACGTCTTTGCTCTTTTTAAATCATCCGTTAGATGGCACCACCAGAGGATCCTTTATCTCAATTTTGGCATCGATCTAAAGGCGGAAGAATTTTCTCCCGACCATTGCACCATTGCCCAACGACCGACCACAGGACTTTCGATTCTGCAGATTTAACGAGCACGTATATCGCATTACTCGGTAGGTCTTCGGTGGCATTGGGAATCGAACCCTGCTCTTCCGAACGGAAGGCCGATGCCCTAACTACTAGACTACCACAGTGGAAAATTATTATGTATTATTATACGTATTATTAGTTATAATGGTAGATATTAGTCATTTCGCGAGAATAAAATAGCATTGACCATAACTCTAAAAATGTGAAAGAAATCCTTATGAAGAAAAATCACAAACAGTATAAAATCAATGATCAAGACGCATAAGAAAAATGAATGAAAAATTTTCTGATATTTTGTTGTAATTAGCAATTTTAATATCGAATGAAATAGCAAACATAAAGACATTTTTACCATTCAACAAAATGTTTAAATAAATGAAAATTGAAACACATTTCATATGAATATCGTGATAGAAATTTTAGTGTCAGTTTGAGAAAAATTTTGACGTTATGTCACATAAAGTAAAGGAAATAATTTTGCATCTGAAATAATATAGTTTCTTATTCAAGAGACATCCAATACCATTATCCATTCAAGTTATCAGAAAACTGTATCTTAAAAGTTTTCTGTGTAGATACGTTAAGTAACATTATAATGTAATTTTACAGAAAATATTTAAATGACTACCACAAATTTATCAGAAATATAATATTTTCTGTTGAATGATAGTTATATTTTTTCATCAAAATTAATGTGTAATTTAAAATCACATTATTACATTCTAAACTTAACAAAATGAAATTTAAAGTTTATAAGTTTATTCATGACAATTAAAATTTTTTTAAATATTAGAGAATTTTTCACGTTGATAGTAAATATTGAAAAAAAAATTTTTTTATTTGAATGCAAAATATTAAGTAAGAAACCTCTTTTGAATTATAAGTTCGGATAAATTGTAAAGACGTTTTTATCAAACTTTCCATTCACAAATTCTTTAAGAATGTAAAATAGCTCCTTAATCAACTGGAAAATGATCACGTTTTCTGAGAAAATTTAATATTTACTCGAACAAAGCTGGAAATATAGTAATTATTTCTATAACTTTGGCAAATATTTATATTAGTTTTAACTTCCTCCAGAGAATAATCCAATTAATAGTTTTGAATATAAAGTTTATTTCTTAAGTTGTATAACATATCTTTCCCTTTAGACATTGGATTAATATCCTGGGCTGGAAAGTAATTATGTTATTAATAGCTACATCTCTAAAACTAATCAATATCACTAATTTAGAAAGGGGAAGCAGAAGTGGCAACATTTTTCCATATCAGTTAGTAAGAAAATAATCCAATATTTCCAAAATACCCAAGCAGACACACACAAACATATATATATATATATATATATATATATATATATATATATATATATATATATATATATATATATATATATATATATATATATATATATATATATATATATATATCACATTAATTTGTTTACATTCGTCCTAATACATTAAGATGTATACCTAGATAATCAAATTAATTTTCGAAATTCATTTGATGGTATACCAAACTAAATGCCACTAAGTTTATTAAGGTGCAAGCAAATAAATTTAATGTCCATAAGTATTTTTTAAATACGGCCATACTGAGGTAATCAATCATATAAATATTATCATAAAAGACATATTCGATAAAGGAATTGATAAAGTACTAAAAAAAGGCCGGTGAATAAGAGCTGCTTTAATACAGAATCAAACAAAGAATTACTAGTTTAATTTGAGCGAAACAATGAGTGTAAATATAAAAGGTAGCCAATACAAAAAGCTTTGTATGAACTGGCAAATCAACTTTCATGTAATTGAATTTATTATTTACCTTTCTTGTTTTGGTGTGGTTCCCGAATGATGTCAGATTAAGTTATCATTTGTGACTCGAGCTATCAAAAGGGAGGGTGAATAAGTAAAGTAAACAAGAATATTTCAATGTTGGTTTTATGGAAAGATAATTAAACTTTCAACATTAGATTTTTATTGTATTTAGTCATAACATATTTTTTAATTTATGCCTACTAAATAGTTTAATTCTTTATTCAAATCTCATTTAACTAACAAAGAGTGATATTGTAAATTCTTGCTTGTAAATCCTTATTAATTGAATTTATTTGTTAATTTTTTAAAATGTATATATCAAATTAATTTGAAATATTACAAATCTCATTTTAACTATGAAATAATCAATCATTCTTTAACAAATTCAATTTTTTATGTTTGGAATATTTTACTTATCTCATTTCAGTACAAGTTTTGATTTTATGTAAGATTTAGCCATGTAAAATTTTACCTGATTTCATGTAATATTTACACATATATATTATAAACTACTTTAAATGAATTTATGCATTTAGAATTCATAATGAATATTATATGGAAAATATTTTGCAGGATTAAAATATTTGTGCATAAATATTTAATAAAACTTGTAATTAATTAAATTTATAACTAAAAACTTTTACGCTTAAATTAAGGAATTGAAGACAAAGGAATAAATGAATTTAAGATCGAAAACACACAATAAATTTAGAAATCAATAAAAAGGAAAGTACTTTTTAAAAAACAATTAGCAATTAAAACATATGATTAAAATATACTTAAAGCACATTTAAATTTTTCTCCATTTACGATAAAACCAAAAAAAAATTTCTAGTAGAGGAGAAAACTTACGAATAAGGAAAAAAAAATTCAAAATTAAACAAAATGGATAAAATTAATATTAATTACATTACTCAGGAATTTCTTGTACAAAAATGTCAAAGAAATCTGTAACTTATCCGACAGAAAATATACAAAAAAACTAAACTCCATGGCACGACAGCTCATGTGGGCCAGGGGATACAGTGCTAATAGCTGCTTTCATGACCGAGGGGCCTGGGGTGTGAAGCATATGTATCAGTTAGGTGGTCAGCCTAACGTAAGACCCCCAGTGTTTAGTTCCCAAGCATGCTTTGTACTCAGTGAATCGACCCACTGAAGGGATGAAAGGCTGAGTCAACCTTGGCCAGCCCGAGGATCGAACCTCGGACCTGTGTCATTGGAGCGTGAAACGCTGCCACTAAGCCACCGGGCTTCACAAAATATAAAAGTCATTACAAATAATAAAAGATTACATATGCCAGTCAGAATCAGCCTATGAAATGATTTTTATACATTTTTTTACTGAATATGTATCTATAATGAACACAACAGAGTAAAGAGAAGTTTATTATATTAAAAAGCATTAAATTACATGTTATGGAAGGATAAAAATATTGAATGCAAATTGATTGCAATATTAATATAATTTCTATTATTACTTTATCTAGAAATGAAATCTAATACATTGAAATATACCTTGTTTAAAAACAAAACAATACATAGAAAATATACTAAAAATATTCATTTGAAGGCCTTTACTGCATTTTTATACTATTTTTTTTCAAAGTTTTAGAAAGTTATGTCTAAACAATTTCTTTATAACTATGTCAAACTGTACAATTATCGTAAATACAACCCCTATTAAAATTTTTAATAAATGGCATATTAGGGATTCAATTGTTCTATAAAGTCAATCAATTTCATTCTTTCAAATATTCATGCAAACATTATGTCAAAAATAAAATTAACCACTGATTTTGCTATGGAATATGAATGAAGCAATAAAAGTATTTAATGATAGTTGTAAATTTATTATAACTGAAACAAAATCCCATTTAGGAAAGGAATAAATGTATCAGCATATTTAATATTATTTGAATTATAATTAATTAAATATATTAACTGAACTTATAACAAAACATGCATAATAATGACTAATCACTGCACTTGAACTACTCACTAAACTAAATTCGCGCCTACCCCTGTTCGAAGCCCGTGTCGTGCTGAAATTCATTTATGGAAAGGAGTGTTACAAATGCTGCGCTGTTAGCAACCTAATGAACTTAACAGCTACGAGTAATATTACTGCATTTCGTGAGCAAGAGTAATCTTCACCACATAATAAAATCCTACCATGAAACAGGATATCGAAATGGTATCTCACTGTTTTGGTCCAGAGAAAAGTAGTATGTACAACTCATGTCTATAATTAAGTTCAAGATCGTACCCGACCGAAAAAAGGATTGGTCAAAAACAATCTAACTTTTTATTGGTCAGTAGATACGTTCTTGCCATGTTTTATTTCTAATTTTGTTAATGCAGTTCATTTTTTTTATTTGTGTTGATTTTCTTTTAGATAAAATCCATCGCTATGTCTTGTCTTTAATTATTCTTATTATAAAGAAACAGGAATGTCTTCTTCATTGATTATTCCTTATTTATGTTAATAACTATTCTTAATTTTTAATACATATGATAAATAATTTAGCTTTTAAAAATGAATTTAACTGCGATTCACATATAGTAGTATATAGTTTTTATCAAGTAACAATAAAAAAGGTATATTATTTTTCTTTGTAGTAAAAATTTGAGTTCGAACTTCATTGGAAACTTACCTATTCGTTTTAAAAAATACAACGGCATTGATATATCTATGTGAAATTTGTATATTTTGTACACAATCAAGTAAAAAATGTAAATGTTAGCCAACAAAATATTTATCTTAAATAATTCATAAAAAGTTGAATTTTTGTTAAAAAATACTTTTTCTGATGAAAATGATATATTTCTAGGAAAATGATATACATATTTCTTATTATTGCTCTTCATTTATGCAATAAAATATCTACAAATAGGAAGTTTTCATTCCAAAAAATATTCATATGAATAGCTATTCTGATTAAAATCATTTTAGTGCTAGTGTATTATTAAACTCATTTTATTCATTTATTGTATATAAGTCTTACTTTAAATTTAAAATATTTCATTATATGAGAAAATTACTATTTATAACATCAGCTTTTCAATTTTTAATGGTATTTTTATATTTAGTAAGGAAAGAAATTGTACATTTTATGAATAAAAGAAATAAAAAATTCTTCATTTAATGCATGGAATGGATATTTATGAGTAAGGGAATAATTCTTTAAAATAAACAATTATATTGAATTTAAGTTTCAAAGAGAATTTTAGTTAAATCTTAAATTTTTCTTAAACCTCCCCTAATATTCAAATGAACATTTCTAATCAATTTATCATTTCAACATAATTTACTTCATTTAAATTCATTTAGTCATCATTCACTACACAGAAATTCAGATGAACTACAAAAAAACTAAAAGCAGCAAGCGTATATATGCATCCTTATGTAAATTTTCATCTTAATATTTCCCATGTCAATTAAATATTCAGGCCTTGATAAAGTAATCTATATTCGTTATTCTCCCACTGTTCTTGCGTGATATTATATATTTAAAAATTTTGGCAATACGCCAGAAAATTTACAGCTTTTAACAATTTTAATTTTTTTATAAAAATATTAATCTTTCTTTAAAAAAAATCAAAGAACCTAATTTGTATTTCTCTAAAAGGGAAATAAACGATCGATGTGTTAAGCTTTCTAAGATAATATTCAGCAAACTGTAAACTCAGAATAATGTCTTTTGGTTCGGAATATTTAATTCCTTCAATCGATGAGGATTTTGTTAAGATTTCTTCTTGCTTGACGTAGAAATGAACAATTTCGGAAAACGAAGGGCAAAATACCAAAGTTCGTGTAAGACAATTAAACAAGGTTGTATTGCGTGACTGGATAAAGTCTCAACTGAGAAAAGCTGGTAATTTGTTTCCCAAATAAAACTAGCTCAAACTGTTTCTTTAGGAATTGTTAATTTCGGAACTTTTGGTCTATATGCTAGTATCTCGTTTTCTCAAGAAAATCAAAAATGACATGTCTTAATAGAAATAGGAAAAGCAAATATACGATAGAATACTTTTTGTTATAAGAATTCATAGGCAAATTCATTTTTAACAATTTTAAATAAATTTGCAGGGATTCAATTATTTTTCATATTGTATTTAATCAAATTATTATATAAAGTGAGATGATTGATGTATTTACACGAGACATTTTTGTTATATATTCGTTTTTAACTCTTCAAACTCACATTTTCAAATATAATTAATTAAAAGTGAACTTTAAATAGAGTTACCTATCCACACACACACACACAAATGCAGTTAAATATTTAACTATTCTCTATAAGTTGACCTGGATATTTTATGATATTATTATTTCTGAGGAATATATGATAGTTTTCTTAAATAATGATGTAGTTGAAAATTGTGTAGATTTAAATGCATGGAAACAAGAGCATAATATCCTACAAAACTGTATATATTTTCCTTAAATAAAAATTACTATTATATATTATAATTTTAGTTTTAATAAAGTTTTTACTTTTAAATTTCAAAATCATATTTTAAAAATATTTAATTTTTAAATACGCGTTAGACATATTATTTAATAAGTGTTCATAAATAAATTTAATTATTGTTTCTTTTTTTATATTTTTCTTATGCATATTGTGGAAAAATTCAGTAAAGAATACTCAAAGTGAAATGATGCAGTTTCCGATTTGAAGCATCTAATTCAAATTTCTAAGCTTATATAGATTTTTCTGTATATTATAACAGTAAAGGTACAAGAAAATCTAAGATAATTTATGAATTATCTTTTAAGAAAAATATAGGATATAAGTGCATCAAACTTAATTTCGTTTTTTTATTTTGAAAGAACTTACAGTCATTTTTTTATTACTTAGTAAATTTTGAAAAAAAATATTAAGTAATTTTTTTCACCAAGAGAGAAATTATTGATGTATGTATAGGATAAAATATAATTTTAGATACATCAAGTTTAATTTATTTTTCCGAAGACTTATTTTCACCAAAGTTTTGACCCTGACAATGTTAAAAGCTCTTTAACCTGTTCAGAGTGATTGAGAATCATATTAATACAATATATACTTAAATAATATGAGCACTTCCTAAAAAAATTGCCGTGACATTAGATTTGTTTAAAATATCGAGATAAAAGATAAATGAAATATGTATGAAGTATGAATGTGATTTCTTATGGTAAGTTATTTAATGTCGAGAAAAATTAAATAAAAAGGGGGATAAACTTCAAATAATTTTAAAGTTTAATCTCGAACTTTGTCAATGATTATGGTTTTTCATGACCATGTTTACAATGGTCACACTGACTATGGGTACAATGGTTTTTCACGCATTATCAGTTATGAAAATAGTGAGGCAAGCATATATTCCAGTCAATCAATGAACAAGATGCTTATAAATAATTACATTTAATGTATTTTATATAACTGATATATTTATTTTTATATATACTGATATAAAAATTGATATAACTGACATAACCGCTTCATCACAAATTTTTGCCATGTCTTATGAAACAATGGCTATTATTACACGTATGTAGAATTTTGTTTCCGTGATGTTGTAGTTGGGCCTGTAGTTTCTCCTTCTGGCACAGGTGCCGTATAATCCATGATTTCCAAATTCTGAATTATTTTGGCGATGGAGAAATATTGCCAAGATGAGACGTATCGTGACGTGTGTGATGACGTAAATACTAGGGTTACCAAAATAGAATTTTCTGCATAATTCTTTTAGGTCTCCATATGTATGACGTAACAAAAACAAGGTTGCCAGATATATAAGAAAATCTGCTAAAAAATCGCCAATCTCAGAATTTTGTTCATGGATTATACGTGGCACCTGTGCCCATCTTCTTGGCTACAAAGACTCATTAATGACTAATGGTGAAGTAGTTTCTTCAGAGAGGGAGGTCCTGGATTTGATCATAGCCACTACTGAACAGAAAGTGACGCTCACTTTGTTATTGTTTCCTTCATTTAGTCTGTTGGGAGCCGTTTCGAGGAGTATTCTGAGCTCTATGAGCCGTAATTCGGCACTGAAATGGATGTTCAAATACCTCACAAGAGTAACTAGCTGTTAAGCTCAATAAAACGCAGTACAAATCCTCAACTATAAAAAATGATGAGTATTATTAATGGTAAGAATTCATTAAGTTTCAGAGCATAAATATTAAAAAAAGATGGATAACCTAGCATAATTCCCGAATGACGTTTAGTTAATTAAATATTATGAAGAACAACAGTCAATAACTTTTTTCAAAAGAGGAATGGTGCACAATTGATCCTCTTCTTCAAATAACACCTATTGTATGTTCATCTGTTCATCAAAAATAATAATTATTGTTGTTGTTGTTTTCCTATGACACTTGAGCAAACCAAGCTCGCTTTTTCCTTTGTCAGTGTTAATTAAGTCAATAGAGAGCGTCTTTGGTCTGGATCAGAGCTCCACGAAGGTGAAAGTACAACTTTGTTCTTTTTTTAAGGTGCCTCGTCATTTTGAACTACTGTCAGGTAACGAGGCCGCACCTGAGCTGGCACCCTTCTCTCCACATCCGCGCCACACCAGCGGAAGGACTTTGGACGTCTCATATTAACGTGGACACGCCCCCAAACGACGGAGTTCCAGCAACCCAGTAAAGGAGGTTGGTTGGCTGGTTGGGTTTTATGGCGCAAGGTCCAAAAACGGACATGCTGTGCCAAGAATAAAGTTTTGAAGCATATATTTAATTATTATTATTTTTTATCTATTTATTCTTATTATTTTATTTTATTTATATTATTTTTTTATAAACCCAAGCAACATTAAAACTTTAAAAAACAAAAATCAGTGTATATATTTTATATTAAAATCTGATTATTCAATATGAAATGAAAATCAAAAAAATATATATACTTTTAAATTTTAGGAAACACAAATTAAATATAATGTAAAAAACCTATTGCCCTCAAATAGGCAAATAGGTTCCTGTGGAGTGGTTCCCCAATCAAATCATATAAGGTTAAAATATCACAATTAAAAAAGAGTAAACGACATTGGTTAAAATATGAACATGAAATTAAAATATGATGAACAGTGTATGGTTCATCACACGCTTCACAATAAGGATCTAATTCGTTTAGAAACAAATGTCTGTGTGTGAAACGTGTGTGTCCGATACGAAGGAGGGTTATAACCAGTGAAGGAGAGTACACCGTGGTCACACTCCCAACCACTGCCCGCGGCCAATTAAATAATAATTATATATTGAATATTAATATATGCATTATTAAAACTCTTCATCTGATTATAGTTCAGCGAAACATAAGAGATTACATAATGAACGTGTATACTAAAAAAATGGTAAAATATTTATAATTACGAAAGTTTTATAAGACTGCTGTAGTTTTATCAATTAAACACATAAAAGTATTTAACTAATCTGCCCCCATTAGATTCAAATGAAAATTATGTTGCTCCAAATACCTTAGTAATTGTTTACTTTTTAAACACAGTTATTTTTGGCTTAAGTCACATGGAAATGAAAACAATTTCAATTGAAGTTCTGTGATGGACTTCTACTGCATTTAAAGGATTACACAAATTGATTTTTTTCGGTAGTTCAAATGTTAATACTTAATTTTGCCCCATCCCAAATTAATAAATCCTTCTAGAAAGTCACAAAAGCTAACATGATGTGTTTTAAATGTGACTTAATTGTTTTAAAACTTTTTCATTGTATTATTATTATTGTATTTACTATATGTGGTTAATTAAACAAATTGAAAGGTTCAGAATAAGAAAAACTTAGCTCTAAAAATTTAAAACTTAAAATCTGTAATGACGATAAATAAGGATTATAAAATCCGTAATATATAAGTAAAATAATAAATATTAAAATGTGCTACTATGTTTTATGGAATTAAAATGAGGAACTCTAATATTGGGAATTTTATGTTATTAAAATAATAAATTCAAAAGAGAATATATATATATATATATATATATATATATATATATATATATATATATATATATATATATATATATATATATATATATATATATATATATATATATATATATATATATATATATATATATATATATATATATATATATATATATATATATATATATATATATATATATATATATATATATATATATATATATATATATATATATATATATATATATATATATATATATATATATATATATATATATATATATATATATATATATATATATATATATATATAATTTATAAAATATTTTACATATTTTATTACTTTAGCATATTATATTAGATGCAATTGCAATATTTATACAATAGGTTTTAATATAAAAACGTTATTACAATTCTTTTAATTAATTGAAAATAAGCTCTAGATATGTATCGACCTTTCTTGATCTGAAATCTGATCTCGCTGAGTTAAATATTCATGCTGTCTTTTTATTAGAAATAAAATTTAAAATATTAATTAAAATCTATCTATATAGGAAATATACCAAAGGATGACGCAGCAATAAAAAAATTAAATTCTAAATTTTAGGAAATAAATGAATTGCAAAAAACTATTTTAAAAAATTTAAAAGATAATAAAGGAATTGTATCTATTCAAATTTATGGATAATTATATGTCATTTTGATACATTACTTTGTGGTTGTTTAGTGATAAAATTACTTAAATTATAGTAAAGACTAGTTTAAATGAATGCTAAATTTTTTCTAAATGATATTATTTAATTTTCCATCATCATGAAACACAAAATATAATTCATCCCAAAATTTCTCTGTCTTTCTCTCTCACATGCACATACACATATACATATTTATATGCGCATGCACATATGCATATTTTTCTGTAAGTGTTCATGCAGTTGTGTTTGTGCAATATATAAAAAACATTTTTCAAATATTTTATACGTATGGATTATCACTTTGAATACATTGTATAAATTTGTAATTTATTGATTAATGCTAATTTATTAATCACAAATAAAATATTTGTAAAACAAAGCTTCTTTAAGAATAGTACGAATGTAAAATGGTTTACTTATGGGAATTAAGTACTTGTATTCAGCCGTTTTGTATCCTTAAAACTATACACCTAACCACTTATGCACTGCCCGACATTAAAAATGCAACACCAAGAAAAAGTGATCAGAAAATTATGCAAATTTCAGGGTAGATACAATATACCGAGTTATACAAATGTAATGAAATGTGCTCCAGGGCACGTTGGATAAGATATTAGGTGAGGAGTTTGCAAAGTGGAAAATATTCGACCCGTCATTGCTTATTATCGTAGGATAAGAGATAAGAAGAACCGGCAGTGTGGGTAATATTTTCCCCATTATTGCAGCTTGGAAAATATTAGTTTAAAGTTTGTTCATGTCACAAAGAACGAAGGTAATTGCAGAGAATAACAGACCATCGTCAACGGAGTCAGTTTCAGCAGACAGAAGAGTTTACGAGGGGCATGGTGATCGGACTGAGAAGGGAAAGTTGGTCCTTACTCCATATCATAGCTGATAGGCACCTGGAAGCGATTACAGTATGCCGGCTAATTAGTATTACTAATGTTGGTTTTAACAAGGAACTGTGGAACGTTTGTGGGATGCCTGGGCAGCAAGAGTTGTTGTTGTTGCACCAGCCTACTTCCCTGTACCTAGTCCTGAGATGGACTTTACCACTTGGATAGAAGCAGCCGGATGGAGTCTTCATGATTTTGAAGCAGGGAGCCAGCAGAAGATTCCCAAGACTTGACCTGCCACCCCCAGATGCGTCACCTCACCTGGAGGACATTGCGGCCAGATTTAGTGTACGCTGGCCACCTTTAGCGATAACAGTAGCAAGAGTGACGTCAGCAGATCGATGGTTCCAACGGGAGGTGGTGGCGGCCTCGTAAATCAAGTCTATACCGAAATTCTGCAACATAAGCAAGACATCTTGGACACTACCATATCGAGAAGAACCATTTACATTCGATTTGCTGCTAGAGCCTGGCATTCATGGCGTCTGTTAAGAAGACTGCCATTGACTCCAAAGCACTGAGAGTAAAGTCTGGAATGGTGCCGGATTAGAAAGATGTGGACGACAGAGAGTTACGTTATCGTCTTCTCAGATGAGTTCTGCTTCTTTTCTTCAGTGACAGTTGCCAAGTTCGAATGTGGCACCGAGGTGGAGACAGGTCCCTGCAGCAATTGTTTTTATGACGTCTTTTCTATATGGAACCACTCATTTTTGGAGAAAATGCCTCATTTTAAAAACTCCAGACATGCTATTGGAATTGTAAGAGTAACTTGGATCTTTATTAAATTTGATTGAGAATCTATAGCAATGGATCTTCAGACGATGGAGTCGAGGCAGTGATAGGTTTTATAAGAAGCAGGACTGGATAATTTATTTCCAGAACTTCAAACACTGAAGTATATTGGATTCAAATTGATAAGGATTGACTGACTATGAACACTAATATTTACATTAAGCTGTAAAATAAAAATTCCAAAAGTTGATTTTGCTGATTGGTTATCTGTAACAATATAAATAAAGACAATAAAATGAATTAGCTTTAAATCATTCTACTAAAAAGATTGAAGTACATAAATGTGGGCTAGGAAAGTAAGTATTGTTTCTTTATGTAAGTGAAGTAATTGGCTGATAATTAATCTGTTTTATTGTTGATTTCTGTGCATGATTGTTCGTTGGGTGTGCTTGCTTATTTGTCATTTGATAACCATACACCATACGTCAATGATATCAACTTGAATGAAATCCTTTCATTTTCAGGTTCATTATTTGAAAGCTTATTTTCTCTTTATCTGATAAGTTACATTATGTCTGCAATTGAAAAAAAAAACTTATTTAGCAAAGTTTTTTTTCCAGACTCCACGGCAGACAAGCTTTATCTGAATGCCAGTTTACAGCTTAATTCTTACGGAATTAATTCTTAAAAAGTCAAACAACTAATACATAACACTTAAGGAATTAATTCTTAAAGTCATACAACTAATGCAGCTTAATTTTTAAGGAATGGTTTCAAGAAAAGTGTTGGTTGCTGCCAACAATTTCATAAAAACTTATGTTTCGTAAATACAATCGTTAGCGTATTTGAGGCTCAATTTCGCTAACAAAAATTAATGATTTTCTAGAATGAATTTTTTATCAATAAGAGAGTTAATTTATAGTAATTTTTTTCCCGAAATGGCATTAATGTAAGATATGTATGAAACATACCATAATGTAAGATATGTATGAAACAAAATCCAACAACAAAATTAAATATTAGCAACTAACTCATGAATTTGATTTTACGTAATAGAATTACTATAATAAATCTAACTAACTAAACGAAACTTAACATAATTTATTGATGATTACAATTTAGGATTTTGTATTGATATATATTACAAAGTTTTCATGTAGATAAGTAAATATGCTAATCATACAAAACAGACGTGTATTGATAAGCATTTGCAAAAAGGATTTAATCAACCAATTTATGATTATAAGATAAAATATTTAATTTACTAGCATTTTTTGCTCTTATGTTTAAAAACTATTCTTTTAAAAACTATACAGAATTTATATAAATAAATTCTGTATGTTAACAGGTTTTAATATCGTTTATATGTGTGTGTGTGCGATAATATAATTTATATATATATATATATATATATATATATATATATATATATATATATATATATATATATATATATATATATATATATATATATATATATATATATATATATATATATATATATATATATATATATATATATATATATATATATATATATATATATATATATATATATATATCTTTTTGAAGAATCTTTACTTTTATAGCAGTAAAAGCACCATTATTTTTCATTTGAAAGATGCTTAAAACTTTATAAAGTTATTAATATATTTTACAATAGTCACATATTTCCTCTTGAAGATTGTCAACATTTATTAATGTAAAATTTTAAAAATTTACTTTTTTTGGAAACATAATTTTTTGTAATTGAAATTGTAAAATAAAAAAAAAAAACTATTTTCATAAAGTCTGAAATTGACATTTTAATTAGTTTATTAAATTAAAAACATTTATAATAGTAAAGAATATATTTCTATTATGAGTATCTTGGTTTTTTAAGCACTTTCAGGTGCAAATAATAAACAATAGTTATTATAAAAGGAAGAAAATAGAATAAATAATACCATCATCTCACAAAACTTAACAACCTTGATCCTTTGAGATGCACAGAAAATGTGGAGAGATGGAGAAAGGAGAGATGTTCATAAAGTTTTCAAGAAAGTAAAACCGTAAGTTTAATAGAGGTGCTGAGAAAGCTAAACAGAAGTCTTTGTATACTACCTAAACTATAGCAATGAATTTAAATAACTGTTTCATAGCATGCAAACCTCAAAAGAGTATGTCAGATATTTGATGAATTATTAGAAAACTAAAAATAAGTCACAGCCAAATAGAAACCGTTTGAAAGTTACACAGAAGCTCTTTGTAATTCAGTAGTTTCAGCTGGCCCAGGAAACCTTTATTATGAATGGGGAATAGAAAAGTAATGGGGGAAATTTAAGTCGAGTCAAAATCAAATGAAAAGTTGAAAGAGAAAGAATGCTAAAAATAAGTCTTCTTATATTTTGTACTTTATCTAATTTTTAAGCTTAGCACTGCTTATTTAAATTTTTACTTTGACGCAAATTTCAAACATCTCTTTCAAAAATCAGAACTCATAACAAACAACTACGATTAATATCGTTTATTTGAGAAGCTGTTAATATATTTAAAGTATATATAAGTCAAATGAAGTGAAACAAAACAATAAACTAACGTCGTCTATTTGTAATCTTTAGACTTAGGTATCAATTTTATTGATAAGTTCAGAAGAGCTACCAGGCAAAGTACTGTGATTACCTAAGACTATTTGTGGTGGTGGTGGGACTAATCCCAATCTAGTCTTGTGGAACTAGATCAGATCCATGAGATCATAGATAGCCAAAAAGTCCAAAAGCAGATGTGGACTTTTCACAGCCTCTTCACGAGAAAACCCCAAACACTTCAAGATGTGTTGCGGGCAAAACAGAGCATTGTCGTACTTGGGACATGATGGGTATTTTCTTTCACCGTCCTCAAAGATCATACACTTCAAGTGGCCAGTAGAAAATCGAGACAGTGTCGTCTGATGTACTCTGGAGCCCTTAAATATTGTGGCGGCTCCAGGATGTCTTTGAAAGTACCAAGGGTGAGCAGGAGGGTCAGCCCAGGTTTTAGAACTAAGTTGTTTAGTAATGGAAGAGATCTCTGATGGTGTTAGTGCCATGCGATCTTCCGGGTTCAAAGGATTACTGGCGGTAGTCTTTGCAAGGTCGTCGGCTACTTCATTCCCAGGCAGACCAACATGCGAAGGGACCCACTACTACACCACTACAGACTATTTGTAATTTTGCACATGTGAGTCTCTATAGCAGCTTCAACCAAATTTAAATATTTCCATTTTCTCCAGTAACAACTTAAATATATTATCAATATCCAACTTGTGGATAATGTTATATATTTCATTAGATACCAGCCATTTGCGTGCTACTCATGAAATAGCATAAGATGGAACTCTTACAATAGCATAGGATGTTTGATATTGGCAAAGTAAGATGGTCAATAAAGATATGAGCAATGCAGAGCTACTGTCCTTGAGGACAAGTCAAGTTTACCTTTCAAGGGCATGGTTAAGACGCTATTCGATTTTTAAAGAGAAGGAAACTTATTAAAAAAAGAAGAAAATAAAACTTCAGTGAATCTTCCTTTACCGAATCCTAAAATCAAGATTCACTAACGGTTCATCAATTGATGTATAGATCATTGTGTTTTTTCACGTGACATTAAGAATATATTTTCCTCTATAGTGATGAAATCTTTGAATTTGCCATTGTATTTTATACCAATATCACAGATGTGGATTACATACAACAATACAATTACTTCAAAAACACCGCAGGCTCTGAGAATACTTTCAGCATCTAGTGATAAAAATTTTATACAAGGAAATTATCTTATCACAAACCTAAATTCCATATATAATGCTTAAGAATATATAAAATTGCTATCAATTTAACTTGTCAAGTTTACCCCTGTTGAATATCCGGTTCTACTTCCTATTACAATGACAAACCACATTACGGAGCATAATTGGCAGAATCATTCATTAATGTATGTAATGTATCAATTGATAAGGTAAACATAATATCAAAAATGATTATCATTTTTGATGATTTGAAAAATGATTTGATCATTTTTTATTATTGTACAAGTAAAAAAATCATAGAATATATGAAATTTTGATTGCAAAAGTTTTTTTACTTGTAGTTCAACTGCTGTGCTTATTTTAATAAAGAATCATATCTATTACTTTCGGTTTATACTATTTATTATTTTTTATTTAAGCAGACGTGTTTGTAACTTTTAGTCCATTACCTGATAGACTAAAATCCTTGTGTTATTGAAAATATATGTAATTTAAAATGAATAAATTAGCAACAAACTCAGCCTTTCATCCCTTCAGTGGGTCTATTAACTGAGTACCAAGCATGATTGGGAATTAAACACTGTAGGTCTTACGTTAGGCTGACCACCTAACTGGGACATATGCTTCGCTCCCCAGGGCTCTCAGTCATGAAAACAGTTAGGGGCACTGAAGGCCTTGGCCACATGGGCTGTCTTGCCATGGAGTTAAGTTTTTTTTAAATTAGCAATAAAATACTTATTAAATAAAAAACCACATTGCAGATAATATATACTTGTTCATACTCTCATACACTTTGGCTAATGTTTCTTTTCTATTAAAATCAAATTAAATTTTTTCAGTACCCAACTAAAATCCCATGTTTGACAGTAATTTATTTTGAAATTTCAAACTTTCGAAATATTCTTCAAAATTTAAGGAAATTAAATTAAATTTTAATAAAAGTAATCCTCATTATGGATTCTAAATTTACTTACTAATATCCTCTTCGTAAATTGAATCCAAGAGTGTTTTCAATAATTGAAAATTTAAGTTATAGACTAGTTTATTAAATTAGGGTTGATTTTGTTGAATTAAATATCGTCAGAATAAATGTGAACAAGAGGTTGTCATTTGACCACAAAATGGCTTCTCAAAACTGAGAATTTTCAGAAACATACAGAACTGGAAAACGCATAGTAACAATGCTTTTATGAAATTTATCTATTGTTTTATAAGCAAAGAGTATCTTAAAATGATAGTTATCGTTGTATTAATCTTAAAAAAATATTACAAATTATATAACACTTATAAATTTTTCAACATTTCACAAGTTAAATGGCTGACCTTGATTTTAAGAACTAGCTTTTACTTTTCCATAATGCTTTCATAATATGCTGACATATCTGACTTCTTTTATATTTTATATAGGAGCTTACCTAAGCGCAAAAGTAGAACAGTCTTCCTCAGAGTTGAAAGTTCCATGTTTGATTCCTTTCATAGTTAATTTAAACTGAAAACCTTTATCACGATTAAAAGTTTCAAAGTGTTTCCAAGTTTTATTTTTTATGATACTTAAATATGATTTCTTATCGATGAAAAGTTCTTTAAAATATTATTACACAATAAATATCAGAATGATTCACAAATGTTATTAAGTTTCTCCATGACGACGTATGAAAATCTTAATATTTATATTTATTTAGGGTGATATTTTTTTATTATATTTTGAAGCAACTACTATGAAAATTTGGCTACTTTGAGAAAATCAACGTGTAACTTTGAACATTTATTCTTTTGTATTCCATTAATTCCTGACAAAAAATAAATGATTTTATTTATATTTCAGATTGCTAGAGAATAGATTTTTTTCTTTAAACATCTTACACCTATATAAGAAAATAAATTTTTGAAATTTTTAACGAATTAATATTTTTTTCTAAAATTTTATACATTTTTCAAAAGTGGCATTCATTATATCTTATGGGAATTTTACATTAGGGTGCATTTCATTGCAATAAAAAATTTCAGAAATATTTTGCATTTTGTAGTTTATCAGTTTACATATAAGATATTAATTTCTCATTCAAACCGTTTACCATGGAAATATTTTTCTTAAATCCAATAACTTTTGTGGGTGCATACATAAGTACAGGTTAAATATTCCTCCCCCGAATATTTTTATTATTCAACTCATGATTTATAACAAAATGTATATTCAATTTGCATGACAAACAGTACGACTGGCTATTATTTTAATATGTATAAACATTCATTACATAGTATTTGGTTTTTTTAAAAATCTTGTACTTTATTAATTCTCATACATACGCACATAATTATTTTTTATAATTAACTGGATCCATTTTTGTCTTAATCAGACCATTATATTAAGCTTCTTTACGTTTTTATATAAAAACATTTGGCCTCATTTCAATGATATTATAAAAAATATTTGAAGTTATATCCTTTTAAAATATGAAACTAATTCAAATATTGTAACACTCGACGCAAATCGTGATTCGAATTTACGCCACGACATGTCAAAATTATCTGAGACCTAAGCAGAGGGATAATTGATGACACCCACCTGTTTGGCGCATCATTAACTCAGGTGGCTGTGCTCCTGGGTGTATCAAGGTATGTTGTGTCTTTGATAATATTCCAACTGGAAGCAACTCGGAGTTAAAATTCAAGATAACAATTAGACAAACAGTCCCAAAATATGTCGATGGGAATAGCAAAGTATACAGAAAAAGATAGTTTTATAAAAAATATGATTTCACTTTTAGTTAAACTGATACAATTCGTATCCAATTTAAGTAAAAGGAGTGTATAAACTTATGTTTTTTTCGAAATAATTATTCCAAAAAATATTTAAATTGCTTATTTTAGCCATTATAATACTAACGCATAACATAGTATTCCTTAAAATAAAAAAATATATAAGGACAGTGGTAGCCTAGTGGTTAGGGTATCGGCCTTCCATCCGGAAGGACGGGGTTCGATTCCCAATGCCGCCAAAGACTCACCGAGTACATGCGATAGACGTGCTCGTTAAATCTGGGGAATCGAAAGTCATGAGGTCGGTCATTTAGGAGTTACAATGGTCATTGAGCAGTACAAAAGGGGCTGGAAAAAATTCTTCAAATCTAATTCAAAATTATGTGAGTGGATCCGCTGGTGGCGCCATATATCGGATGATTTAATAAGAGCAAAGACGTTCTTTCACCTTCGTGGTGCTCTTATTAAAATGAAAGACGCTGACTGTTGACTTAAATTCGCATAGCCAACGGCATAGCGAACTTGGCTTGTCCAAGTGTCATAAGTAACAACAGCAAATATAAAAGAATCATGTTTCAGTGCTTTGTAATTATTTTTGTTCTAAGAAATGCAACAAATAATTATCATGCATAACTTGTTCAATAAGGAATGTTGTACAATAACGAATATGTTATATTATTTATTTTAGATATTCAAGTTTAAAGAACGTAATTTGTCATGAGATTGTGGTTCAACTTTGTGTTGAGTAATAAAATATTTTTATATTGTGTTCATATTAAATTATATCTAACATCTTGTTACACTCACTTATTTCAAAAGTGCACAACACACTCATTCCTCAGTGTGCAAACTTGTTCTCTTAAAAGTCTATAGTATTGAAAATACATTCTAGCCACCATGGAACAAAAAGAATTGTATGATTTTATGATATCTCCTTGTCCATCTGTTAAAGCCAATGCCTGAGAATTTACCGACTTTGTAATTATTGAAAATACATACCAGAAATAACATTATTATTGAAATACATCTATATTATTAAAAATACATACCAGCCACTGATGAACAATAGAAAATGTAAGATTTTATGATATCTCTTTGTCCATCTGTTAAAACCAATGTCTGAGAATTTACCAACTTTTTTCTATTGATGATTCGAGTTTTTTTCTATGATTTTTCTAAAATGACACCCGCTGCCAATGAATGTGGAGAAACTGCGAGTATTATTTGAGCCAATGCAGAACAGAGGAAGATGGATTTTTGCATTTCTAATATTTATTTATACACGTATTAAATAGCCTCTTGGAAGGTTTTAAGGTTTTATACTTTGCTATATGAAAATATCTCCTTTCTCTATGAAGTCTTCTTGGAAGACAATATACAATTATTCTCCTTACGTTTCACAACAGTTTTCAGTTGTTGAAACGTACTGTAATCTCTTGGTCTATAAAAGGTGCAAATGAGACCTACGTCCTCGTGGTACACCCTGGAAAATTATTTTATACGGCAAAGTGGTTTGCAATTTTTGGCATGTTCTAATAGGACCCACCTCCACTGCTTTGCTGCACTGCATGGCAGCTCTGGATCACTGCTTCATTGGCAAGCCAGAGAACTTTTGGTGCAATGAATTCGGTCACCTCGTTTATGTTTATGTGCTGTCCTGTCTTCGTCCCAAATCTATTTGGTGATGTTTCATGTGTTTCATCTGTATTATTTCTTCTATTTGCCATTCAACCTATCTTGGCTACAAACTCCAATTTTGATAAATAGGCATGCTGAATCAGAAATAAAATGTGCTTTTCCGGTTATACAGCTGTTGTTGTTGTCGTGTGCCAGCCAGGCTGCCAATATGGGACGCGCTGCTCCACTTTTCCAACTGAACCCTATTTTGGTATGGAGTCCGACTTTCTCAGTACACACATACCATAGGGACCCGTTTATAGGGTAGGCAACCATTCACACCTCATTCATACAAGGAATGGACAAAGACAGGATAGATAGAGAGAGAAAGTACACCCATGCCAGAACCGGGATTCATACCCAGTACCTCCTTACCCGCAGTCAGGAATGCTGACCACTAAGTTGCTCGTGGTCAGCAGAAGTTGCTCGGCTATACAGCTGTTACCGGGACAGAATTTAGCTATTTTGAATCTAAGGTGTATATCCTTCTTACTATTTCTTAATAAACCTAATATAATTGTAGTTTAAAAAATGAATAAGCACTAAAGTTTATTTAATTTAGTAAATTATAAAAAAGCTTTTAACTGTTAAAATAAAACTTTATAATAAAAATCACTATATTTTTAAAATTTTGATGCAATACAAAGAAAATTATAATACATAATAATTTCTGCCTTTTACCATTCTGGTTTTGTTTATTTTGTGTACTATTTTATTCAATTTTTATATTTATTTTGCAACAATTCTTATATTGCCGACCAATGGCTGAGTGGTTAGTGCTTCTAACTCCTGAGCTGCGTGCTTGGGTTTAAATTCCGGTTCGGGCATGGATGTTACTTTCTTTTTCTGTTCTCTCTGTGTTTCTCTGTCCTTTCTTCTGTGATGATGGATGAATGTGGCCCACCCTATAAACGGGTTTGTGGTGGTTTGGCGCGGGCAACGCTATTCGCCTCCGTGACTTGGTTCACAGTTGCCCGCTGGGTAACGACAAATGAGTAGCAGTTTCTGGGCTTTTTGTGACATAGGGTTCAACCCTCAAGTGCCCGCCGTTGGAAAAAACAATTCTTACATTATTAAACTTAAAAAGCCATTTTATCAGGAATCATACTATTTTTCCTAAAAAAGAATAGGGAATTATTCATCAAATTTTTATAATAATGTTATTAATCAGCACACCTTCTTAAATGACACATTTCCTTAAACACACTTCCGTATACCCAAATAAAGATAATCGTGTTCAGATTGCTCTTTTTCGTTAATCTTTCGTTGAGGTTAACATCCATTTCTTTTTGTGGTGAAAATATTCGGAGAAAAATTTCTGCTGTTTACCTCTTCTATTGAGCTTTGTTCTAAAAAGTAAATTGGTTCTCTGTCCTGAAGTTGGTTTAGGAGCCAGAAATTGACATCCGAAAATGTGTAATAATCAAATTTAATACAAATGCGGCTGCTAATGCTAACTTCAATTTCTTGAGTCCATTTGGTGATTTAAATGCAGAAGATTTAATGTTATTGTTTTGCGTAATTTTATTTTTGTGAATTAATTTTGTAATAAACTTCATATTTAGAATAGGAAATTAAACTGCTGTTGTTTCAGTTGAATTTTTCAAGCATTTAAAATATTAATTTTATCTCTATTACAATATTATTAATAGATTGATATCAATTTAGAATAAATATTATATAATTTCCGTGATATCACACGTCTGCGTTAGATAAAAATTGCTATATTTATATAATTATATATAATGAATATTCATGATTTTCAAAAGAGGGTGAAAATGACTCATTAAACAAGTTAATGATGAGTAATTGCAAAGTAAAAACATAAAATATTAAAAATCGATATAAAAAGAATACAAAAATCAAATTCGAATGATTATTTGTAAACAAAAGAGGAATAAATGAAAGATAACCAACATTTATATAAATAAAATGTCATGCAATTAATATTGAGTATAAATACATGTTTATATTTTTAGTTTTAATATCCAAGTAGAATGCATTGAAGTGCAAGTATTTATATCTATTCATATGAAAACATTATTTTAAAAACAATTTTTGTATGTCAAAGGAACAAATTAATATTAAATTATTAAACTGAAATATAAAAACAAAGAAATAAAAATAAGACAAGAAATAATGAAAGAATGAAGAGCAGCATTTATTCAAGAAATCATAAAGCTATGTTGTTGTTGTTACTAATGACACTTGGACAATCCAAGCTCACTATGCCTTAGCTATGCGAATTTAAGTCAATTGGGAGCGTCTTTCGTTTTAATCAGAGCACCATGAAGGTGAAAGTACGACTTTTGCTTTTCAAATCATCCGATAGATAGCAGCAGCAGAGGATCTACTCCCTCAATTTTGGCACTGATCTGAAGGCGGAGGAAATTTTCTCTAGACCATTGCATCCATGGTAACTGCTCAACAACCGACCACAGGACTTTCGATTCCACAGATTTAACGAGCACGTATATCGCTTATACTCGGTGGGTCTTTGGCGGCATTGGGAATTGAACCCCACCCTTCGGGATAGAAGGCCGATACCTTAACCATAAGACTACAACGGACTAAAAGATATTCTTCCCATTCTAGCAGGAAAATATTTAATGAAATGCAGGGGATTAAATATATATTTTTTTCAAAAGTACTTTGCTATGACACGATTACTCATGTTTACCAATAAAAACTCCAGAGTTCCATTGTTAATCAACGGCTATTAAAATTCTAACTAGTCAGAAAAATATAAAATGTAGCAAAAAAACTCATAAAAATATAATTGAGCCAACGTTATTATAATACACTCACATTTTAACTATCATAAACATGCAAGGAAGATAGTTCGAAAGAACCTAATCGTTACTCAAAGGAGTCTAAAACAATCATATTCTAAAAATTTATTGACTTCATAAATAGAAAAGACCTATATTTATAACAATGTCTTCCAAAAATGGTGGTAATTACAAAATAAAAAATATAACACAATAAAGATAAAAGTATAAATTAAAAGAACAATGAAACACAATCATATAAAAGAAACACAATAACCTATTCACAAATTTGACAATATCAATCAGAAAAAGATAGGAAATAAAAATGATTTAGAAACCACTTCCAAATCAAGAATTCTTAAAATTTTAATATGATAACGCATATAATACGTGAGTGTGCATTTAGGCATCGTTAAAAACATTTCCCCTATCATTAACCACACTATACACTCTATTGATCAAAGACAAATAAAGCGTAAAACTGTAGCGAAGTTTCTAAGGCAAGAAAAGAAAGATAAATATGCCGAGTAAATGTGAATATATATTTGTAAGACATTAAGAAATTACAACACAAGTCACTATAAAAACTTTAAAAAATGCAATGGAAAATAAGATACCATCATACTTTTTAAAATAAATTAAATATATAGATTATATTTTAAAAAAATCTTTTGTTAACGTGCTCATGATATATCAATATTAACAATTAAGAATCAGACGAAAATTATTTTACAATCACAAACATATCTTTGTTTTTACATGGCGTCAGTGCAATTATAAAATTATATAAACTCGCCAAAATATATTTATTTTCATGAATAAAATGAATTCTCATGAATTTAACTCGTCAAATTCTTTCAACATTCCCGGGAAACTTTTTAAGTTTAGAATACCAAAGCAAAAGCAAATTTTGGCAGAATTTCTTATCTCATGGTTTTTAATTGAAAAAATTCAATATTTATGAATATATATATATTTACACTAGCTTAAAATTTTTGTAAAATTATGGATTTTGTGATATTTATGTTTGAACATTTGGAACAAAAATATCGTGAACTGTCAACAAAATTTACGGTTTAGAAACGTTTTATTAATTTTAGTGCTGATTTTCCAAGTTTCTTTAAACAGCCTGAAAACTAATGCATTGTTTTTAATGGATACTTCCAAAACATAATGCAGTACTCTGTACAGTTTTGGCTTAAATTCAAGAAAAAACTGGCGAAATTTCAACACGTAAGTATCTTTCTAAGTAGAGTTGCAAAATGTAAACAGTTATATAAATAAAAAAATTTATAAATGAATAAATTTATTTGGTATTTATATATATATATATATATATATATATATATATATATATATATATATATATATATATATATATATATATATATATATATATATATATATATATATATATATATATATATATATATATATATATATATATAAAATTTTAATCTTTGTTATACTTGTTTTACTTGTGTTATGTGTTTCACTTGAATATCATATTAATTTAAGTTAGACATATAAACTTATTGTTGATGTATGATGTTACACACATAACTATTTGCTAAAAAATTTAAATATTTTGTCACATATTATAATATGATTTGTTGTTTAGAATTGCAAATAAATTTAAACTTTAATGCTTCACTTAAATAAAGTTTAAATATACATTCTCATTCCAAACATTTACTCAAATGCATAATTAATAATTGAATTCATTTTCCTTTTTAGTAAATATAATAAATACACTAATGCATGAATTTCGTATGATTGCAAAAATGTTCATCATTTTAAGGAAACATCAAACTATTTTAAATACATATAACCCAGTTTATTCATTTCGACAGTTGCTAATGGTATTAGATCATATGAAAACTTAATTTATAACATCATTTGCTTTCTCCTTATTTTTAAAGAAAAGGCAAAATTCGTTAAGATAACATATAAAAGAAGTATACAAAATTATGAACTATTTTAGTCGAATTCAAATCAGATAACTGAATTACAAAAAAGAATTTTCGAAAGCTTTTCTTTAAATGTCTAAATTTTTAATAAATTTTATTTAATTTGAAAGTCACTGGACATTTATTTAAAGTATTAGTCATTGAAACTAAAAAAATCGAATCAATTGCATCATTTTTCCTACATTTCGTTTATATTCAAGTTAAGTTTTTAAACTTAGTTTATATCTAATTTACCATTAATTTAACTTTATAATTATCTGTTATGTTTTTATGTAAGAGTGTCATGTATTGGAATCAGATTATAATATCGCAAAACAGAAGATAATCATGTATAATGGGAAATGATGTATGAAAATTTTTCATGAAACTTTTCAAGCCAATTTTTGCGTATTAAAATGAAATTAAAGAGTTATGTTCTTAATTCTTTTTGAAATGCAATGAAAAATAATATCATTCGTATTATTGACATTGTATAAATAATTATATAATGAAAAATTTTAATAATTTCTTCAGCAGCATTATTTTGTCAACAGTTAAATGACATACCCTTTAAAGTTCAATCTAAAAATATCTTTCGGTTATTTTCTGGATACTGTTTCATCAAGAGAATGTTCCAAATGTTTTTTAATGCATAAGTTGTATAGATTTATATTTGCTTATGCGACTTTTATGAGGAATTTATATTTTTTGTGTAATGAAATTATTCTAAACTATAAATAAGATACATGCTTATATTATGGTTTGTAATTTTCAATTAAAGATAGTTTTGAAGAAAATATAAAAGTTTTAGATTTAATGTGTTCAACGAGAAAGTGAATTATATTTCACAATCAACATCTTTGAATGAAAACGGATTAAAGATTTGTGCTATAATATACTCAAATATATAAAATTATGGTAAATTGTTAAGTTGAAATTAAATCAAAGGGACTTTATTTGTAAGATTGAATTTCATCTCTTTCATAACGATGGAATGCTTGAGTTAAAATATTTTTCATTACTATCCAAAATCTATAATCTTTAAAACTGTTTTTATAACGATGGGTAATAAAACATTTTTAATAAAAATGCAATTAAGTATTATTCACAAGTTATTTACAACATACATACTTTGTAATGAATAAAATATATAAAAAATGCTTACTTTTATTCATTACAAAGTATTTTTGTTATATTCTATAACAAAAATACTATGTAATGAATAGAAGTAAATATGCGTAGGATCACATGAAAGTCAGTTAATGTTTGAAATTTCAATAAATCAAAGAAAAATATACGTAGAAAGGTAAACTTTGTTTTAATATAGCGTGAATTTATTCACATCTTACGAAACATTACAAACAATTCTACAGAAGGTCTCCTATTGTATAAAAAATAGATAATGAATATTATACTTCATCAGTTTAATGAATGTAAAGAATATACGTTTAAATGAAACATCGTTTATGAGATTTGATGAACACGATAATCAACTGATTTCAGCTGCCTCCCTCCCAATTAACAATTTAATAAATTTATAAGCATAAGAAAGCCTTGTCAGGGTGGATGTAGTCATTAAGCTCGTGATCTCTAATAAAAAATGTGGGAATTTTTTTTTTCGCCTGCTATAACAAACGTTGATACGTTTTATTATATAAAAGTCGTAATTGTGTCAGTAGATCTTTATCAGTTAGATAAATATAATAGAATTCGATAAAATATCCTTATATCACACGTAGGTCTTAATAACGAGATGAAATTCAGGCGATAATTTCTCCAGATTGGAGAAGCCAAGTTACATTTAATGAGGTATGTCTCGAGAATTTACGCTGGTAGAAAAATTTTCGTAATACAGGGTGATCTTTTTTAAAGTGACAGTGTTTAGAGCGTCCTGTAGCGCGATCTAATAGACGAAATGACACCAAACTTTATATTTAGACTAATCAAGACATGGGAAAAAATTCCGTTAAAAAAAAGCTTTAGAAAAAACTTTCAAAAGTCACCGCTAGGGCATTTTGTGGCGCTGCTGTAGTTTACAATAACGAGAATTAGCATAAAACACAGGTATCAAAGCAAAATGCAAATGTTGTTCGATGACAGTGCTAGTAATAGGGGCTGTAAAAGCAAGTAGTAGACAGCTCCGACAAATAATCTCAGCTGAAGTAAATGAGCTCCAGTGGCCATGCCTCTCACGTTACCGGAACGTGCGTTTATGTTGGTGGAGTATCAAATTTGTCTATTCTAAAGGACAACATAACAAAAACAGTGCGGAATATTCCTCGTGACATGTTACGTTCGGCTGTGGGGAACGCTGTACGCAGATTGCACGGTGTTATTTCTGAAAATGGAGCTCACATGGAATGTGATCTAATTCCTCACAGGGGAAGTTAATGTAATAAATAAGCATTAATAATTTAATTGTACGATTTTATGTGTCACTATTTCTCTTTTCTCACATTTTATACATTGTAAAGCGCCACATAATGACCTAGCGGTGATTTTTGGAACTACATTTTTTTCACGGAATCATTTTTTTTTGTTTCTTGATTAGTCTGAATATCAAGTTTGGTGCCATTGCGGCTATTAGATCGTGCTATAGGGCGCTCCAAACACTGTCACTTTAAAAAAGATCACCCTGTACTTCTACGCTAGTACACTGCCCAGGATTTGTGGAGAAGAAAATTGTCTGAAACGCGGAATGAGAAACGGGCTACCTATGTTTATAATTCATTGAACAATCAATTATATCTTGAATTATATTTTGATATACCAATATTGAAAATGATTTACAAAAACCGGTGTTTAATTTTATATGACAATGTTAAGTTTTACATATGCAGAGATGAAAGATGTAAATTTGATCCTAAAAAAGTAGTTGAGAGATGTTATTTTGAGAATTTTGACTCATTCACAAGATGTCAGGATTTACATTACTTTATTCCTTTAATACCATACATTATCAAAAATTCCTGAAATTGGTAAGATCTGAAAGTTAAGAATATGAATGTTCTAAGACCAATAAGCTGTTCTTGGAAATTTCCCATTATTGATGTTCATGGTTTTCTTAAAGCGTCATATAAAATGCCTTATAGATATATTAAAAATTATTAAAATCTATAATCTATAATTAAAATCTATAGTTATTGTTGCCGCATTACTTTTGCTTTTCATTTACAAGATGTTATACACATAGATACTGATATCTCTCATAACTATTTATTTATAATTCATTACGCAAAATGTAACTTCAAAAATATCTTTTGAATGGCATTTTAAAAAGGCTATTTATTAAATTTGATGTATCGATTATTTTTAATGTTATTCTAAGGTACTCAAACAAAATACAAATTTACCGAGTTTTGCTGAGTTCTCGACACAAGAATATAACAACCATATTATTATTAAACTAAGGCTACAATTATATTACTGATGAAATTGGTTTCCGATATTGTATTAGCAACATGTGAAGGATTATTAAACTAAACCCTTGGTTCTTCTATTTAACCATCTCAGCGTTTTTATACGATATGTTTAACGCATTTAACATTTAAATGGAAGCTAATAAAATATCCTTTGGAAGCTTATATGTATATATATATATATATATATATATATATATATATATATATATATATATATATATATATATATATATATATATATATATATATATATATATATATATATATATATATATATATATATATATATATATATATATTCCCATAAAAGTATTTAACTTTTAATAATAAACTTGTTTACATTAAATGTGATGTTTTTACTAATAGAAAAATAAACACGTAATTCAGCAGGTTTCCTTCTTGATATAGCGTTTTAATACCTGAATATAAAAAAAATAAACCTGTATAAAGGGTAAAAGATATAATAAAAGTTAAATATTATAACTAAGAATAGAGGTAAATAAAATAGGTTATCCTAAATATCATTGAAGCAGCTTATAAATAATTTACATGACCATTATCATAATACATCTCTTTATTGGATTTCAAGATTCAGCTAAGAAATGAATTTAGTTATGAAGTTTTAAAAGGAATCAGGGGGATAAATTTAAATTTATTTACTCTTAAAACAATGGTATTATGAAAATAATTTCCGGATTTGACTTAAATATGTATGTATTTTTATTTTGCTTGAAATAATTAATTATGTCAGCTATATAGTTTTAGACTATAAGAACGATAAAGTAGATATATATTTACATATAAAAATAAAATAGAAATGCTAATCCTTTATTTGAAATAAAATGTAAGCATTTCTTCGTAGAAATGCAAAGGATTAGTGATTTAAATAAAGTATGCTAAAAGTTTATTCTTCAAGATTAAAAAATTTTTAGATAGAAATTACAATAAGGTTTTCTAGAAGTTTATAAAACTTGAATTAAAATACTTTTCAATATATATAAAATTAAAAGAAAATGAGCATTATGTTACAGTTGGAGTTTAAAATTTAAAAAAAATGTACTTAATAATGAATTTTGAGACATATTTACTTCAAACCTCAGTTATTATAATTGTATTTATATATAAATAAAATAAATTATATGTATGCAATTTTGATCACTCACAAGTATTTTAGAACTCACACAAATCTTTCTTTTAATAATTTCTTACTTAATATATGAAACGTTTCTAAGAGATTGTTTCAATTTTTCTCCTTTTAATTGTGATAAACCTTTTGGAAAGAATTCAAAAATTTCAGACCGTCGTATTGAAAACGAAAAACTTTATTTTAAAGTATTAATCTTACTTTTCTTAGTTATTTAAATTTATTTGATAATACATTTAAATATCATTTATTCAGTCGAAGACGAAATAACATAAACAATAGCTTGAGTTAGTAAAACATTTATATACTCAATGGAATGCTGGTAAAAGAAAAGGTTAACTAAAATATTACAATTCCTATGTGAACGCAAACAGAAACATTTAAATAAATACATTTATTTTCTTTTTAATATTAATCATTCATTCAGTCGAATACATAACAACATTAAATAGCTTGAGTTAGCATAAAGTATGTTTTGCCGGTGAAAGAAAAGACTATGGACACACAAAAAGAAAAATTTTAATAAATACATTTATTTTCTTTTTATTAAGAAGATTTTTTTTCTCATTTTGAAAAACAATAAAGTATCGAAATTGTTTATTCTAAGAAATAATTTAAGTAAAATTAAAATAAAATGGCAATGAAAAATTATTCATTGCAAATTGTTATTCAAGATCACTACAAAATATTTAATGAAATGTAATATTTGATAAAGAAACTGAATTTCATATTTTCTATCTTTTTTTCTTTTAAATAATTTATTTTTGCTGAGACTGTAGACAATTTTATTCATAAAAATCAGTAAATAATGTTAAAATATAAATTTGCAACATTGAACTCACTTTCTAAGGAAAGAATTTATAATTGATTTACAATGAATCTTCTCTCCCTGTCACTATTTAGATACACAATGAACTGAAACATATTCTAACATTTTTAACATATATGTTCTGTGAAAAGTAATACTATAAGTATTTTAGTCTTAAATAATTTTTCAGTGTTCAATATTTTTCATTATAAATGTTCTACGAGCTAATACTAGAATTAGGTTGAACTACTGTCAGTAAAATTTGATTAATGAAAAATTATAATTAGATAAAAATTAAAATAAGTTTTTCTTATAACTTCATTAGGAAGTTAGAAAATATTTTATTAAATCTCACATCTTTATACAATAGATCAATGTTTTTTAAAATTATCCTTAAGATAACTAAAATATTCAAAAATATAATTAAACGTTTGTTGTTAAATTATAAAAAATGTTTTTATTTTTTGCAAGAAAATATGTATTTTGATTTATAACATTAATTTCCTTATAAATATATATATATTTCATTAGTTTCATAATTACTTGACATCTTTATAATTAATTATTATGCCGAAATTTACATTTACTTCCAAAAAAGAAAACAAAAATCTATTTGTATTTATAGAAATGAAATGCATCTCAAAAATAAATTACATAAATTATTAATCGATGTTTTGGATATTTAAGAAAATTTAAAGTATGCAGCCTACAGTCGTGATAAATATTCTCTTTTTTAATAAATTCAGTAACTTAATAAATTAATTGTAACTCTATTTGTTTTTAGTTTAATGCATATCTGTTTTCAAATATGATACAAAACATTAGAGTACATAATCATTTGCTTGCTTTATGTTTTTATGATATTTTTGAGTTAATTCAATAAATTTTTTATTTGAACGTGAAATAATGCTAGTTTATATGAAATAATTGATTATTTTGAAACTCATAGTATCATTATTTAGTTTTAAACTAAAATATTTGAATAAAAAATATAAACTATTATTTATATTTCACCTAAATTTTAGAGCATCCGATGGCAACTATTTTAGAATTTTTTTGGCAGTTGCACTAGATATAATTTAATGCATACTAATTAACAAATTAAGGGAGAATTTGATTAAAAATATTATCAATACATAGTAGCTAATTTGTCACCATGGAAACCCCAGTGAAATATTATCAAAACGAATGTAAACGTATTTTTCATAATATATAAAATAATTTTCAAATATCATCATTAGTAAAGTTTATAAGCTGTTATTACAGGAAATTGAATACATATTACATTACATATAAATCATAAAAATATAAATACAGTGACACCCATCAAACAAGATTGACAAAAATGAAAATATATTTAAATTAAAATATTTTTAATTATAATTTATGAATTTTTTCTTAGCTAAGAAATATTTTTTTACAAGGAACGGAAATGCTACTTTAATTTAATGTTAAGGCCGCTTATATGTATGTAAATAAGATTAATCAAATAAATTTCGAAATGAATTTACTCACCGTTATCCGGGAAATATCCGTATTATGAAAGTTACACAAATAACGAATTTTCTTTTCCTATAGCGTATCCCAAAATAATAGCACTAAGAGAGGTTCGTCGGTTGAGCACATTGCTACCGGGCCTTACTCCTATTCCCGTCAATAATCATGGTTCAGAGGCGCAACAGGGCGGTGCACGAACACCCGCTCCCTCGTGCCAGCGCATCCTCCTGGAACACATGCTCTTCTGGCGGACTCCCGCTATCTCTCATCCACCCCGGGGAAAGCGTCTATCGGTCGCCATGGAGACTGCGAGAGTGACGTCAGAGGGGACGCGATATTCTCATTTGGCTGTGATTGAGGTTCTTTCAGGAAGAGAGAACTCTCGTGTTTTTTTTATGTACCGGCGCCGCCCCGACGACAAGCGAGGGGCGCTCGCCTTGAATGGGGCGCTTCCATTCGATGGCATGGCGCGTTTCTATGATGGAATCGTTATTTTCGTATGACCCGTGAAAATAATGATTCCGTCATAAGTGAAGGAAGTGTTTTTTTATAGCCAAACGACAGTATTTGAGGCCTTTCCGTTGACAGATTGTCAATATAAAATGAAGTTTCTTCTGAAAAATATAGTTTTATGCCATTAGAAATGTAGAAATATAGATAACAGATAGAATGAAGCTTTATCTATTTAAATGTATCGGTAGAATTAAAAAAAAATTTACTCAGTTAACATAGATCATAATACATAATTTTACAGGCATATGATTTCCAAATATGATTGTTTTAAAATTATGTATGAAAAGCAATCAAATACATATTATGTGCAGCTTCGAAGACTTGAACAGAACGTATCACTGTTTTTTAGTGGTAGGATCACTTGGTTCTATATGGAAAGTTTCGGGTTTAATACCAGCCACTGTTGAGAATTTTTTTCTTTATTCATATTGGGCAAGGTAGAGAGTTTTCTTCTTCAAATTTCTTTCTGGTAACAATACTTAAATGCGTCAATACTGTCAAATGCGTTATGTCATCCTGGAAGTATGATGTAGAAAATTTTCGCAGCAACTTTAGGCTGCTTAATTAATTGTTATCACATAGAAATGTCATTGGTTTTATTCCATAAATCCCCATCCAAAAAGAATTCCTAACTTTTTTTCGTAAGATAATTTGTTTTTTAAATAATCCTACAAGGATTTCATTGAGACAAATTTTAGCTATGTGATATTTCACTCAATAATATTTTTAATGGCGAGAAGACGCACTACAATGGTCAAAATCATGGCCGTTTTTGTAAAAAAAAATAATTCTTGAATTCAGGTACAAAAATGAAAAGTGCAATACTATAACAATTATGAATAACCTTAATTCGTTCAACTTTTATTTGGGAAGAATAACCTACAATTCCATCTCAAACATTTAAGAAATATTACATTAATGTCACATCTGTTAGGAACGCATATTAAAAGTCATTTTGGCAATCTGATGCTCGGATTTTGACTTTATTTGACAAAATGTATTAAGTCTGTGGCATGATAAACAGGCAGGTTAGCAATACCTTTGGATAATTTCCTACTTGCATTCAAAAGCTCTTATGTGATTAAGAAGAGCATAAAATTGATAAAAAATTCAGTCTTTAATCTTTAAAGTATTTTATAAAATATTTGTTATATATTAATTTATTTTGCTAAGTCCACACACGGTTTTTCTAGATATAGAAAAACATGGACTAATATTAGTACATTCATAATCAACAATAGACAGTGAAGATGTTTTCTTGTAAGAAGTATATTCATATAAACTGGTCATAGTCCTTTGTAGTATCTATGACAAGGTATAATGTAGTGAGATTCATGCTAATTTTTAACTGATTATAAAATTATTTATATAAGGAATTTGAAAAACATTTTGTCGTTTAAAATCTTATCTTTAATTTTGACTTTATAACCCCAATAAAAGAGTAATGAAATTCAGTATTCTTTTACAATGTATTCTCTTCTTATTAAGAGTCAGTTTCAAGAAAAAATACTCAACAATTGCATTCAAAACCATACTACTTGAAATAATTTTTTTATCTGTCCTTTCAATAACATGATATAACTAACTAAATTTATTTGTATATACCCTAAAGCAATAAAATCCTCAAATTGATTTCACATTTTGCATTAGAAAATGAAAGTTATAGCATCAAAAATGAGACAAAATCTCTATCACCAGCAAAAACATGTGTATTTAAAACATTAACTACAAAGAGCGGTAAAAATTTACAGTACGGTCACCCTTGGCGAAATTTTAAAAAATTTGGCAAGGGTGACCGTATGGAAAAATTTTTCGATCGGAAAAACGGCGGGAGGAAACAATGACTGAAATAATGACAAATATTTCATACATTGTTGGTATCTAACAATATGCTCAACTAATTTTACAATATTAACAAAAAAACGCTGATATATAGATTTCAAACATCAATGGTAAAATAATAAAGTTGATATGTCAAATTAGCCATAAAATTTTTTGATTAAATTTTATATCAATGAATTTAAATCGATAAATATTTATGAGAAATTAATGTCAAATAGGGTTGCCAAAATACTAGTTTTCCGGATTTCCAATAAAAATGTTCGCTAAATTTGGCGCCAAAAAACGCGCCAAGGGTACAGTAAATCTGATCCCAAAGAGCTTTTCTGAATGTGGATTTTTGCCATTAAACACATTTTAATTGTAAGTAGACAAAAATAGCTTATTTTCCCATTATACATGATCTCAATTTAAGAAATTTGATCACGACCAACTTTTATACCATTAGTAGCGAATTTTCTTGCATAATGCATATTCAAATGAATACAATCATTTTTTTAGAATCAAATAAACAAGAACATTTTTAGGTCGCAATAAAAATTGTTATGGCCTAGTAAGTGAGTAATTTTTTAAACAAATATTTATGTGTATTCATAGAAATAAATATAAATGTTGATATAAAAGCATATTATTCATCATTTATTTGATTTATCCAACAAAATTATTTCAAAATTATCTAATTTTTTTCTGACACAATATTTTTAAATTTTTTTTTTTAAATATTCCTTGTAAATCTGTGATTTTTAAATAATAATGTCAAATAGGCGCAACGTCAATAATTCGCAACTAGTTTATTGAAAGTTCTTGTATTCATATGAATGGTGCCTGAGTTTTACCTTGTTTACAAAATACAACTATTTCAAATATACTCTATAAGAATTATCATTATTATTTTCTTACTGCATGATTTATATTATGAATTAATTATCAGAATAACTTGAGACTTGTAAATTCTTCAATATAATGCAATTCTCTAGAAGACATTTAAAGTCATGCAGTACAATACAAGAGAAAAAGAAACTCAATCATGAAAACACAATGAAAAAACACAAGAAAAAATTCTTTCTTGAGGAGAAGAATATTTAGTAGCTTGGCAAAAGGACGCAAAGCTTGTCGACAACAATTTTATATTTTGACACATGATTGCCTAAATATCTAGCAAAAAAAAGTGATTTTCATTAGAATAAATTTGCATTATTTTCGGATGTCTCAAAAAGTCTTTATCGCCAGCTATTTTAATAATGCATTTTTGACAGGCACAATAATATGCTTTTTAAAATGAGCTTTTACGTTTTTTTTTTTTTTTTTTTTTTTTTTTTTTACTACGGATGTATTAGCATAAACTTGTCTGTCACCAAGATAAATCAAAAATGTTTCTTTTTTTTCTATATTTCCTTTTTTTTTTAAAAAAAAAGTCATAAATATTTTAAGAGAAGAATCTAGCTGACGGCGAAGTGATTTGATAATTTCATTAAAAAGTATCCAATAGAAATTTTTAATTTGTGGAAAATGTTTGTAAAATTGTGATAGTTTTATTTTTATGAAAATGTGAACAGTTCAGACTACATAATTATGATTGTAATATTGTGATAAGTTTCAGTTATGAAGTGGACATCTATTTAATCAGGTACATAATAAAATTAATCAGATTTAAAAATAAAATATTCTGCTTGTGTCATTTAATATCAAGAATATATAGCAGACACAAAACCAATTTATATAGAGTTTTTTTTGTCAAAAAAAAACAATTCTGATCGATATAATTATTATTTTACTTAGACATATCAAGGAAAATATTTTTTTTTCATTTCAATTTTCAGTTAAGTAATTATTTATTAAAAATATGTTAAGATAGTTTTGAGAATTTCTTAAGATATATATTATCTTTATTAAAATATATGATATAAAGTTTACTTTATTGTATTACTTATGAATACCATTAGATATTTTGAAATAAATAATAATGTTGAACAGATTTTGAATGTTAACATTCGCAACTATTCCTAATATGACTTCAATAACAATTAGCTGAATGGATGTAAATTAAACTTAATTTTTTCTAATACATAATAACAGTAATGAATTAAATTATCTCTAAACAGGAAAAAATTGCATAAAACACTTTAAAATGAATAGTAGTGACAAATTCATTATAATTGTAAATAAGTATTTATACTTGTATTTGATTCTTAAAATGATATTTTACTTATTTTATACTTACTTAGATATTATAATTAGTTTTTCAATATTTTTTCATAAAATATCACATTTAATTATTTAAGGGCACTGAATAACTTATTCGATCTTGAATAGTTATAATAATTTCAAAATTAAATATTTATTTTTATAGCATCATAAATTACCGCACTTTATTCTGTCTTTATTTATTTATTTTTTTACATATATGTAGTGTATAATAAATAATTTATTTTCTACGCAGATTACTGTTCAAAGATGATTAACTTTATAATGTTCAGCATATTCAGTAGGTTAACTTTAACAATATGACAACATTATTATGATTATATATTGCTTCCTGTATTTCTATACTTATGACATATATTGAAAATGAACTAAATCATTTCAAAAAGGATACTCAAACAAATCATTTTTAAAGAAAAGAATCTGATTTTCTGTGTTTCTTTCCATAGCTTAATTTCCGATATAACTAAATACCTAAATATAAAGAATTTTATTAATTTTTCTTTTCTTAAAGTATTACAATGATTTTAAGATTAAATATTTATTTCCATTTCATTTTAAATGCACATGCTTTTTTAATGTTATTTTTTATTTATTTCTTCTGAGCACATGTAATGAGTAATTATCTATTATAAATGTAATGTTCAAAGATAATTTTCTAATTGAATTTGTTTCTGCAGTTTCATGTTCCTGCAATATATTGAAAATAAATAAGCGTTTTCAAAATATGTGAAAACATTGAGCAAATCAATTCCAAAGAAAAATACAAACTTTTAAGCTTTCTGTGTTACTAATCATTCAAATAATTAAATCAACGGTACTGTACTAGATTATATTAAAATAACGAATTATATATACATATATATACTTATCCAGAAGTTTTTAAAAATTTATAATGAATATTATATGCATTAAAAATAGGTCATTAATATGATATTATGTTACATCTTAATAGTCATGTTTTAAATATAATTACATATTGATTAATTTTGTTTCCCATAGACACAGAATTTAATTTATTCATATATATATATATATATATATATATATATATATATATATATATATATATATATATATATATATATATATATATATATATATATATATATATATATATATATATATATATATATATATATACATATATATATACATATATATATATATATATATATATATATATATATATATATATATATATATATATATATATATATATATATATATATATATATATTACTTTCTAAACTACTCAGGTATTAAATGTTTGTTACCTGATGAGAATTGCTTATGTATAATCAGATTTTTTGTGTATTACCAGTTTATTTCCAATTGGAAAAATTGATTTAAAAAAGGACACTATATTGAAAAATTATTCGGATGCAAATTAAAAATTTTAAGCTTTTTGTGTTAATTAATCATTTTGATATATTTTCTTAACACTTAATTTTATTTGATTACATAAATTTTACCTACTTTTCCTCTTTAATATTCGTTTGTGCATCATTTAAAAAAATTAATTTTTTATATCGCTTTTTTCAAATTATTAACTAAAACTTCAACTTGTTTTTTTTTTAATTTGTTCAGTACATATGTTTTTCTAAAATTTAAGATTTATACTAAGCATTATAAGCAATAAAGTGATTAAAAATGGTATTTTTAAATATTTAGTTTATTTCCAATGAACTGAAATATGAAGTCGCGAGTCGTCGAAAATATTGAGCAAATCATTTCCAAAGCAAAATCTAACTTTCAACCTTCCTATTTTTCTTTATTATTTAAATAAATTCTGTAATATTTCATTTAATTTTTTGAAAATAGATAATAAACAGTTTTGTTTTTATTTTTTGAAGATTATTACCTTGATTATAAATTTAAAAATTCCTTTTATATAATTTTTAAGTACATGCAATTTGCTTTTATCTTCCGCATAAAATTATCTGCGTGAAATATTGCGCATGAAAGAAAGAATGATAATTTGAACCCGGTATTTATATTTTCATTGATTTTTTCCTCGTTTGTGAAAACAATAATTATGAGATTCAAAATGAAATGTTACTGCTAACGATAAGACTTCTAGATAGTTTCCGAAGCATTTAACACTATGTCATGCACTTAGAAATAGGTAACTATTTTTTTAACTGCTCAATATTGAAAACTTATTCCTGATTACGTACTTTAGCTCTAGATCCAATACTTATATTGGAAATAAGCAAAATAACTTTGAAACTGATGCTAAATTGAGAAAGCCAATTTCCAAGCAAAACGTACCTACCAACTTTCTCAGTTACTTTATAGCTTGAAAAGGATATTATGCTGTAAATGCGTCACGTCCCCAAAGATTATGGCCTTAGTTGTTTGACACTGCTATAAAATAAGACGTGACCAGACACAATGCAGTGTCTCAAGTGCAGAACCGACGTGATTTCCCTCCCTATTTAAACTTTGGTAGGTAATAAAAATGATCTTTTCAGACCCGGTGGCTTAAGCTGACTTTTGATGTTACAAGACTGTAATATGTAAAAAAATGCGAAGCGACTATAAGCTAAAAAGTACAAAGAAGAATTTCTTAAGATGAATTAATAATGGTACGTTATATTTATATAGTTATTATTTTATAAATCATTAGATTTTTATTTAAGTTTTGTTGTTATGCAAGACTAAACCAAACGGAAATAAATTCTATTAAAATTGTCTATTCAGAAGTAAAAAAAAATCTATATATTATTGATTTACAGTTCTTCGATCCGATTTATTGGTTTTATTTATTTTGTTAAATTAATAATTTATGCAAATCTTGTGATTAGATTTTTATTCTAATAATAAAAATGGTAACTCAGAATTTTATTAAATTGTTATTAGGTTTTTAAATTTTCAATTTTCTATTATGCAAGTTTGGTGCTTGAAATATTAAGATATAGTAAATTTATTAATATTTTAACATCAATATTTATACAAAAGCATTTGTTTAGTGATGTTTTTGTCAGCAATAAATGTATTAATTTTATTTATAATAAAAAGTATTTCCAATTAAACCTGCTTTCACTGGCTGTATCTGTGTGTGTGGCGATTTCTGCCTTTAAAAATCAATCTTCAAATTGATATCAAGTTTGATAATAAACAAATTACAATTTTATTTAAGTATTATGTATATAAAAATATGAAAGCGCGGTTAATAGCAACTGGAAAAACATGCAGTACTTATTTCTAGCCATTGATAAATTCATTTTTGTGGTTATGAACTGCAGTAAAATATTGAATATCGATTTAAAAATCTAATTGGTTCTTTCACTTTTTGATCAATCAAGATTTTTTAGTGCTATTGTTTTTTTATCTTTTCTAATACCAGTTTAACAAATATAATAAAATTTATAATGAATGAACTTTTTTACTTTTAAAGTTTATTCATTCCATTTTATTTCTATCGAGTTTAACTCAAATGATGCCTTAGCTATCAAATACTAAAGGATTTATCTCTCTGTTTTATTTCTGTGAAAACTATCAAATTAACTAGAATTGTTCTGGTTCCTGTAATCAAACTAAATTGATGTACATTTAAGTGAAATCTTATGTATTTTAGTGTTATGCTATTAAATTGTCTTTACTTTATTACAGTTTTCCGAATTTATTTAGATAATATTTATATTGTGAATAATAATATAATAAATATTTATGATTGCTGATTTTGTTTTCCAATGTTGTTTGGTTCTTGTCCTTTTATAATAAGTAGAAGAAATCCATCATTTTTGCGTGAAATTCAAGAACTTATTTAACATGATTCCGATCATCTGATTTGGGTCAAATATGCACTGTTTTGTTGTATAATTTGTTGTCATTTTAAAGGCAGTTTCATATTACCTCTCTCATTGAAGTCTTTGTAATTATTGGCGACAAATTCTAGTAATCTTAGTTATCTTTTCTTGATCCCAATTTCTTATCACTCGGGAAGTTTTGCAAGGCAAGAAAAAGGTAGTCATTGCTTGGTTCCAGGTCCCGTCTATGTTGTGGATGCATTAATGCTTCCCAACCAAGCTCCCAGAGTTCTTGCCGAGTCACTACAGACGTGTGTGGCCTGTCGTTGTCATGATGGAGCACAATACCTCTTCTGTTTGCCAAATCTGGTCAGTCGCTAGCTTCAAACGGCCTTGTTATTGACAGTAAAGATCTTAATTTAGTGTGTTTAATCCTACGGCTGCAACTCATTATAAATTATTCCTTTCGAATCCCAACAAATACACAGTAGAACCACCCTGGCGCTGTAATCTCCGTTTGGTTACCTTTTAGCTTTTTCAAAGCGAGAACGATCGTTTTCGCACAATATTGTCATGTGTGACCCGATTCTCATCCAAAGTCACCATTCGCTTAAGAAATAGATCGAATTCATTCAGTTAGACTAAGGCTTTACGGATGGAAACTCGATTTATCATGTGCTTTGGTGTTAATTGGTGAGGCACCCAAACAACGAGCTTCATATTTAATCCAACTTTGGGTAAAACTGTCTTATGGTCGATCTTTAGCTCCTTTGCTATGTTGCGACTGCTAACATGCCGGTCAACTTCGATGATTTCAGTGATTTTATCCCCATGTTTGCTGACAGGCATGCCTGTGCGTGAGGTGCACCTTCAACATCAAGAATTCCGGAATGGAACCAACAAAACCAAAGTTACACGTAATTAGTTACACTTTCCTCACCATAAACACCATTTACAATTTCAGAAGCCTGGCTTGCTTTTTAGCCTTTATCAAGGAAAAACTGTAAAATGTACCGAATTTTCTCTTTGTTGACTTCCATTTTAACACCCTGTAACTCATAACTGAACATACCAAACAAAAAACTGCAAAAGGTTTTTTAATGTGAAGTGTCACCTTGATAACAAATATAAATTTGATATTGATTTATTTTACGAGATATCGTTCACTACAGTCATCTACCAAAAAAAATCATGTATTTCTTTTAGCCCAAACTATTTTATCGATAAAATTTTATTGTAAATTTTTAATTGAATTAAAAATATTCATAACTAAAGCTGCATTTTCTGGTAAATGGTTGTTCACGTCTTGATTTATAACAATGTATTGTTTAAAAAATTAGTAACAATGGGATGATTTTATAAACTGGAAAAAAGTTTCAATAAATACATTAATAAAATATCAAGATTTTTCATTTTTTTAATTTTTATAACAATGTAAAAAATAAGCGTTAAATTAATATTCAAGTTTTGGACATAACAAAATCGTTGAAATCAACATGTTTAGTTTTTCTCGGCCTGTACACTCTGTTCCAAATTGATGTACTTTCTGTCTGTTTGCCTTATTTCATTACGCAGAAATTTTATTTACAAAAGCATACCTGTAATTTAAGTGAACTGAATAAGGAATCTCATGGGCTACATTAGATGACGATTAGAATTGTGGTTTATTGCAAAATAAATCGTCATTTAACGTGTTAAACATTTTTCTTTCAAAAAAATACACTCCACGTGATTCCAACCCAAGAGTTCAAATCTCCAATTCATAGTTGAGCATAGGTATATTAATTGCCCCTTGAAACATGATCATTTTGCTATTGTTACTTATGACATTTAAAAAGTGAAGCTCGCTATGCCGTTGGCTATGTGAATTTAAGTCTGTAGGATGCTTTTTTTGTTTCACCAGGGAAGCACGAAATTAAAAGTACGACTTTGCACTAAAATCCTCATATAGATGACACCACCAGAGGATCCACTTCCTGAATTTTGATATTGAGCTGGAGGGGAGAGGAAATTTTCTTCAAACAAAAACACCCATGGTAACTGTTCAGCAGCCAACCACAGGACTTTTAATTCCACAGATTTAACAAACGCGTATATCACATGTACATGTTGGCATCGAACCTAACCATTTCGGACGGATGGCCGATGCTCTAATCACCAGGTTACCACGCCCTTCCCTTTTTCTAATTTTCCTAATACAATATTTTCAAATCCAACAGAACAAAACCTGAAATCCTGCTTTTTTCTCTTTTTTGACTATAATTAAATAAGAGGATAGAAATACCTTGTACAAGGTAACGCATAAATTTCAAGTCTTTTTTCTTACTTTGCCATTGAATAAAAGGAGAATTAGTATGCAAATTAGTATAACACACAAGTAATTTAAAATATAGTACAAAATGCTGATAAGAGCAGAGGTACCCACTAACATACAAACCCAACTCTAAATTAAAATATATATCAGTAGAGTGTAAGAATACTAGCCATTGTAAAAGCACACCATCCCTGCACTTGTTTGAGCCGTAACTCCTAAATTAGTGAGAGAGAACAGAAATGTCCAGGTGCATGTTTGGAGCTATTTGCTTTATTTGACTTCAAAATAGATTGTTCAGAGGCTGCATCAAGTCACCAAATGTACCAAGCTTTTTTTGTTGTTGTACTTGCACCAGCATACTTTCCGGTACCCAGCCCAGAATTGAGTGTCAATTATATAGAAACAACCGCATGGGAGGCTTAGTAATTTAGAAGGAGAGACCAAACAGATGGACCCTTGATTTACCATCTTGGAAGGTATCATTTCACAAAACAATAAAGTACCATTTCAAGCATTAGGAAATAAATCTATGAAAGAACTTGCTGCAAGCAACTGGTTTCAAATATTCAGATTAGGAAATGCAGGCTAATAAAGCAGACTTACGCCAAACACAAGTATATTTCTATACATCGAATTCCCTACAGCTATAACACAAGGGTTTGCACAGTGAAAGAACTATTAGCAGAAGATACTGGGGATCAATGAAGATTATTTCAAAGATTAACAAAGGCCCCAACATATTCTGTAAGTTATTTTCTTTTTGGATATTCAAAACAGCAACAACTGTATTGATTACTCTACAAAGTAGAAACAAAAAACTGATTAAATAATTTTACAATTAAGTAGATGATTTTTTCTAAAGTTAATAGATATACAAATTATATTAGTTAAAGGAATATTGCATGCTTGAAATCAAAAATGAAAACAAAAACATAAAAGCACACAGCAATGAGATAAATTATATAACAAATGGAAGGAAATATTCTGTTTATTATTGATATGCACGAAACACTTATAGACGTTGAATTTAATGTTAATAAGGTTAAATATTTAAGAACCTGAAGTCTTAATTATGTTTTATTAATCTTAATACTTTAAACATTTTTATAACTTCAAAATCTATTTTGTTTTTATAAATTTATATATACTTACAGTTGCATAAAATTATTGAACTTACAAAATATCCTATTGAATAAAAGAAATTCCACATTGAAGTTTATCTTTTCTTAATCATATAATTTAATAAGAGATTATTTTTAAAGCTTCAAAAAACATTGTTAAAAAATTAGAGTTCTTTTATGTTTTTAACCATAGAGTGGTTGTTTCTTTAGTTCTGGTTGAGATCATGACTACCCCACTTTATAAGAATTCTCATTGGTTTAAAATATCCATGACGTCAGATAACGTTTCATTTGCTTCACACATAATTAATTACATTTTATTGAAACACCAACATATTCTGTATCTTTTCGTAAATTTTAAAATCCATCTTTTCGAAAAAATTTGTTGCCTGCCTTCAAATTGCGTTCTTCAAGCGGTAGAGAACAAGGCAAAGTTCACCCTCGTATATTTGAAAATATTGTCGAAATTCACTTTGTTAATTATTCATAAATGACCACTTTGATGATAAAACCATAAAGACCAAAGTCTCCGTTTAAAAGGCCATTTTCCATTGATTCGAACCATTAACATGTTGACAATAGAAAAGAAGAAAAACCACGATGAAAAAGACAAGACAAAACATAGTTTGAACTGGCAAGGGCGAGTTAAAGTTTTAAAAATTTCACTAATTAATAAAATTCTAAATTAATTATTGCAGTCTTTGTAAATAATCTATATTAATTCTTAAGATTAATGTCTTTTGCTTATGCCAACACATTAAAAAGTTTGTTTTCTTTTAATTACAAACGATTTTTAAATTTTTATTTTTTAATGTTGCATGGGTTTTGAAGAAAACAAAAAATTATTATACAAAACTATCGTTTTGACACAGCCACAAAACCTAACCAGGATTCATATTGAAAAAGCTGTATCTTCAAAAATATTACACATGAAAGATATATGAAAAGAATTCCAAAGTCACAAAGTTTATACACTCTTTAAATGCTCATTATTTGCTCTTTGGTAACATAACACGTTCAATCGACACTCGAATTCATTCCATTCATTTATCTGCAAATCACTGGTGTCATTGAATTGTCAAAAACACCATAAAATGTTTTGCATATTCAGCGGTTCTTTTGGTTCTTTTTATACTATCTTCTGAAAACACGCTCCACAGTTGTAACATATTAACAACTAGTGTATTCAAGGAGCCCTCAAAAATCTTTTTTATTCTTTCTATCATTTTCAACAGGTACTAAATTCGTTTTGTCTCTTTCGACAGGTTTTTATGTCAGGTGGAAGAGCGAGTCCATATTCAGAAAAATAATGTACTCGCTCTTCAACCTGAAATACACAGTACAAATTTGTTGAGTTTTTTGTCCGGTAAAGAGCGAGTCCATAATCAGAAAAATAATGGGCTCGCTCTTCCACCTGAAATACACAGTACAAATTTGTTGAGATTTTGTCAAGTAAAGAGCGAGTCCATAATCAGAAAAATAATGGGATCGCTCTTCCACCTGAAATACACAGTACAAATTTGTTGAGTTTTTTGTCAAGTAAAGAGTGAGTCCATAATCAGAAAAATAATGTACTCGCTCTTCCACCTGAAATACACAGCACAAGTTTGTTGAGTTTTTGTCCGGTAAAGAGCGAATTCATAATCAGAAACATAATGGGCTCGCTCTTTCACCTGAAATACGTAGTACAAATTTATTGAGTTTGTGTTTCTCTTCTCTCATATGTGTACGAATAATCTTTTTTTTTTTTTTTTTTTACCAAAATGAATGAATCCTTTATGATGGATTTGTATAATAATTATGAAATATTCCGTACATTATAGAAAAATTGTAACGGGGTCGAAGTGGGAAAAGGTTTAGGAATTCCAGCTCAAGATTATTGTACAGATAATGTTCTTTCTGATTATTGAAAAATGATGAGAGACAAATTTACATTGGTTATTTTTTTGTCAAATTATAAACAAAATTAACAAGAAGAAAAACATAACTTATGTGTTGTTGTTGTGTTGTTTCTTCTTATTAATTTTGTTTTATTTTAACTCAGAATTTTATTTTATTTTCTTTCAATTCAACATTCACCCTGTTTTATTTGCATTCACAATTTTTTTCTATTATTTTGATATGCACAATACTGAATTTTCTGATAGTCAAAGTTTTCTTTTAGATTATAAACAAATTAATTTTTTCAATTATACTGTTATATAATTTTTGCATTTTTATTATATTTATTAAAAATCAGCATAAGTAAAAGCTTCTCTCTCACTAATCTGATTAGAATAAGTAATTTTTTTTTCATTTACAATCCTTGTTGGTATGAAAACTAAAGAATCCCATAAAAGTATCTGATTCTCATACTAACATTTTTACATGTTTCATTTTTTCCTTTGTTTTACCTTTATATATTATTAAAAATTTTATTTTCTGTTTCAATTACTTGCCTTAATTTTAACTAGCTTCAAACATAATTTTAATTGTTAAAAATATATTTAATAGGATTAATCTTTACACAATGTTACCATGAATGAAAGTGATGCATTCGGATTTTTATGAGTATATTATTAGTGGAAACCCGGGGAAAATAGGTGAACCCACTCAGAACATTTGGAACATTTCATAATTGTTAATTAATAAAATTAAGTAGCAATTAAACAATAATAAAGCGTTTCATATTTTGTTTTCTTGGGGATTAATATGGCCTGGTGGTAAGGACATGCGCTGTAAAGTAGATGGTCTCTGGCTCGATCCCAGCTATTTTTCATACATGAGAAATGGGTGATGCGTGTATATCTGTCGAAATGCATGCCTGGAGATTTTCTCCTATCCGACACATGATTATAGCTTATTATCTATGAAAAGTTCTCCCGGAAATCGGAAATATTTCAGAAAAAGCTTTACAAAATTTGTCTGTTAGGATATTCACTACGTAAAATCAAAATGTCGTCCTCACTGGATATATTCATCATATTAATCTTCATCTGTAGTCAATCTATCCACTTAATAACTGGTTGAATATGAATTTACAGAAAACACCCTCATTAAACCGAATCATATTCAACCAGTTTCTTTTTAATCCTGACAGCTGTTTAAGTGTACCTATATATGTAAATGCTGCATAAATGAAAGACAGGTTTGCACAAAAATGTATTTTTGATAAAGTTGAAGAGTTGACATTGGATGCGTCAAGCTATACACTTCCATCCCTTATTCAATCTATCCACTTATCAGTTCTTGTCTGATCTTGGATGAGTCAAGCTGTACAATTTTCCTCCCTTCTGTTAGTCAATCTATCCACTTATCAGTTTCTGTCTGACCTTGGATGAGTCAAGCTGTACACTTTTTCTCCTATCCCTTAGTCAATCTATCCACTTATCAATTCCTGTCTGACTTTGGATGAGTCAAGCTGTACACTTTTCATCCCATCCCTTAGTCAATCTATCCACTTATCAGTGTCTGTCTGACCTTGGATGAGTCAAGCTGTACACTTTTCATTCCATCCCTTAGTCAATCTATACACTTATCAGTTTCTCTCTGACCTTGGATGAGTCAAGCTGTACACTTTTCCTCCCATCCTTTAGTCAATCTATCCACTTATCAGTTTCTCTCTGACCTTGGATGAGTCAAGCTGCATACTTTTTCTTCCATCCTTTAGTCAATTTATACACTTATCAGTTCCTGTCTGACCTTGAATGAGTCAAGCTGTTCACTTTTCATTCCATCCCTTAGTCAATCTATACACTTATCAGTTTCTCTCTGACCTTGGATGAGTCAAGCTGTACACTTTTCCTCCCATCCTTTAGTCAATCTATCCACTTATCAGTTTCTCTCTGACCTTGGATGAGTCAAGCTGTACACTTTTCCTCCCATCCTTTAGTCAATCTATCCACTTATCAGTTTCTCTCTGACCTTGGATGAGTCAAGCTGCATACTTTTTCTTCCATCCCTTAGTCAATCTATACACTTATCAGTTCCTGTCTGACCTTGAATGAGTCAAGCTGTTCACTTTTTCTCCCATACCTCAGTCAACCCAGCCACTTATTATTTTCTGTCTACTAGGTAAGGCATGAAGACAATCTCTGAAAGAGGTGAAGACTATAACAATGAAACAGACGACAACCCAAAACCAAAATTTAGTGAGTTTACAGACCACTTAAATTATGTGATGAAATGCATTAAAGACAGCAATGAAGCCATATTTACCTATTACGAACATTTGATATATATCCATCAGTTATTTGTTCAAGACCATTAAAATAAGACAACAAAAGGTCAGAAATTTCTTCCCAATCGGTGAGCGTGTCAAGTGAAGGTATGTCTATACCGTTATGTTGAAAGAATTTTTTCATCTAATGATTTTTGTAAATAAAATATAGTGTATGTAAATATCATACTTAGTTTTATCTTATTCAATTTTTTATTTCATTATCTTGAATATAAAATGTGTAGAGTGGTTTATTAATTATCTAGACTTAATTTTTCTTCAAATTCACTCATATTTCCTGTAACAATCTAAAAAATTAAAAAAACAATTGTTAGTAGCTTAAGAAAATTGTTAAAATGGAATTTATAATCTTGAGTATTAAGCAATAAATTATATTATAAAAATGGTAGTGCAAAGTTGAGTTTAAAAGAGGAAATGTAACAATGATAAAAACGTTGTTTTAAAGAGCTTCAGATTAATCATTGTTTAAATTACAGATGATATTAACACATTTTTAGAATGATTTCGATAAAAAATTAAAAAATGTTTTAGAATAAAAATTTTTGGCAACAGCTTATTGTTTAAAATGAGAAATATCGTCTACTACTTTTAAATTTATTCTTTCTTCAAAATGTCACATGTAAACAAGCTGTGGATTGAAGGATATGTTTTGCGTTTTCGGAAGAGAAATATTCTTATTCCAGAAGTCAAAAACGTTGTGAAATGCATGATATTGAAATTTTTAAGAGAAAAATAAGCAACATTTGTAATCAGACAGATAAAAACCGTCAATCATTATTTCTACATGGAAAGAAGACTCCAAACAAATATCTGAGTAAGGTATGTACTGTTTCAAATGTTTCTAAAGTGAAATCCCTGGTAATAAGAGAAAACCCATCAACATAGAAATCAATTGCAAAGTCATTAGATACATCTGTACCAACAATAAATAAAACAATTAACCAAGATAAAAAAAAGCTAAAAAAAGCTTAAAAAAAGCTTAAAAAAGCTAAAAAACATAATGTTCATCAGTTTTGCCGATACATGTGGCTCAAAGCAGAACATTTTGTATAATCTTGTATGTAAACCATTTAGCAGGAGATAAATGTATTTACATTGTGACTCTTGATGAATTTGATGTGAACCTTCATAGGTTTACCTAAATGACTGCATTAAAAAAGTCTATTTACTATAGAAAACGAGGAGAAAAAATTTACAAACCTGGTTCCGTCAATGTAAAGAAAGTTTCAGTAAGGGGTTTATGATAGTCGCAGGTTTCTCCTACAATGAGAAATTAAAAATAAGAAGAATGGAAAACTGTAAAAATCAACTCATCATACGATCAGAAATAGGTTTTACGTCCAATATTTACTGAAAAAACTCCGATCCCTTATCCCAAAGACTTTCAAATAGTGAAAATTCATCAAGACAACAAGTCATACTTCCAAAACTACCACTGCATTCCTTGAAAAAATGAAGAATAATACAGGTATTGCATATGTACCTTCTCAACATATTCCTGTGAAGTCCCCTGACGTTTCACCTATGGACTATTGTGCCTTTGGTCTGTTAAAAGGAGCTCTTTCTAAACGCAAACCCACCACGATGGATGGACTCTGGAAAGTAGTGGAAGAGGAATGGAAAGCAATACCCCTGGAAATTTTACGAAAAGCTCTTCTATCATGGAAATCATGATGCAGACTTATAGTCCAGAAAAAAGCTATCAGATCGAACATTTAAAAAATAGTTTTTACATTTTAAATATTAATTAAAGGGCCCCGAAATCATTCTAAAAATGTGTTAATATCCTCTGTACCACCTTATTTTATTTACAGGTAAATTTTGTAAATTAAATTTTAAATTCCATGATTGTAAGTTACAGGATGTAATGGAAAACATTTGTTTCAATGCCAAACTTATAACTTAAAAATAATCAGCGTAATATAGCATTTAATTTTTAATCAATATGTTATATATTAATAAACTCATATTTTACATTCTAAGCAGAATATAAGAAATACATTTCATTTTAAGATATTTAAATTTTCATCTTATAATATGAATTTTTTTATAAAAACTGCTATGGCATGTGTGTTTTTATTATATTAATGGTTTCTAGTGGACAAAAATTTCAAATTGATTTTTTTTAAATAGTTTATTTATCAAAAATAATTATAATTTCATATTTATTTAATTATTTAAAGTGAAAGAGTTGCTAATATGTTTTGAAAAGTTCTCCGAATTTTATTTTCCTTTACATATAAGTCAACCACACTGATATCAGAATTATAATGTGTGTCAAATTCAAATTAAGAAATTATATAATGCTCTTATTTAACTTGTAACTATAATTTCAATTTAATTAATTAAAAAATAGTTTATCTTAATCATTTCTATTGATTTATATTTGTTTTTAATGAAATATTCACATACTTCAAAAATAAAAATTACCTAAGTAGATTTAATTAATAATATTTCATTTAAATATTCAACAGTTAACATTTATTTTACTTAGTTGCTAATTTTTGTAGAAATATTCTGTCTTAATTTAGGCAAAAAATTTCACGTAGAAACAAAATAACTCGAAATTATGAAAGACTCCCGTAAATGTAAGAGCATTCTTTTATGCTCTAGAAAAATCATTATTTTTGGAAGTAAGCAAAAAATATCAGAATATAATTAAGAAAATTAAGAACTTGAGACATAATTAAAGACATGGCAAACTCCAAATTTTGCATGCACACCTTGTGCATCTTGATTTTTAAATACAATTTACCGACAAATTATTTTCCTAAAGTGATATTAAAATATAATTAATAAAGCCCAGACTTTAAACTAAACTCTTTTCAAAATAAGTTAATTATATTTGTCAAAAAAAGAATTTTAAACTAACATTGAGCTCTTTTTAAATCATTAATTGTGTTTAACCTGTAAAGTAAAATATGTTTATATGTATACAAATATATATATATATATATATATATATATATATATATATATATATATATATATATATATATATATATATATATATATATATATATATATATATATATATATATATATATATATATATATATATATATATATATATATATATATATATATATATATATATATTCAAATTACATAGATCATTTTATTCAAATAATTGTGATTTACAGCAAATAACATTAAAAAATCTTTTGAAAATTTTGTTTATTAGTAATTATCGTATTTTTTAAGAATGTAACTATAGAATCTTATAAGCACATTCTATTATTTACTTTTGTATCGAATCCCCCATTACTACTAAGATTTCTATCATAGGAGTTTCCTCAAATTTATTTTTAGCTTGTTACGACTAACATTTTCTTAGGCAATTTTAACAAACTGTTACATTGGAGATAGTGCAGTAGCACGGGAACTCCTATTACAGATGGTAAACCCTCGTCCATCTTTCAGCACTACAAACAACGGAAGTGATGGCAACATATACAGTGGGGCAACCAGAGGTTGTAGGGAAGTGGTGCACCCAGGATGTGTGCCATAATTGTCCCGAAAGTAAGTCTTATAAAGGGTGCCAGGGCACAAATGTATCGCAGGTAATGAAAGGGCTGATGAACTTGCTAAACAAGGATCGTCTTTTGCTCCCATTATTGCAAAACCTTTTTGTGTGATCAATTTGAAGACCGCAAAAACCATTGTTCTTAGATGGGTAAAACGGAAGATTATGAAGTTTGGCTCAACACTCCTGGTCAAACCCACGCTAAAAGTATGATCTATGGATCATCAGCGAGGATTGCCTCTGAAATTCTAAGATGCTCTAGGCAGAAGATACGTTTAATCGTAGGCTTCATAACTGGGCACTACTATTTCAGAAAACACCTCCATAAAATGGGACTGTTTCAGCAAGACCCTATCTGCAGGAAATGTCATACGCAAGAGGAAACGGCCAAGCATATCATTTACGAATGCGAGGCTCTTGCCCTCTCCCTAGATTAACTTCTTTAGGCATCATCCATACTAGAGAGTGACACCTAGACTCCATGAAAGGGTTATCGGACTTCATTAATAAAGTGGGTGACCCGAGCAACTGGAACTAGGAAACCTTGGGTTTGGAGTTAAAAGTACAAAATGCTGATAAAAGCAGCGGTGCCCAATGACATACAAACCCAACTCTTAGAAGAAGAAGTCTTATAAAATTATTAGTTACTAAAATAAAATTCAAACATGACATGCAACTGGCATTCAACAATTTTTAGTATTTCTGAGATAAAGTATGAAAATGTTTCAAATGTATCTAGCATTTTAGATAAAAATTAACTGTCTACCACTTCTTGCAGTTATCAATTTTAATCGCTTCAATGGAATTTAAAAAGTCAAAATATGATAAATTAAGTCACTAAATTCAATATTACATTTGCTATGTGATAAAGGGAAGCTAGTTTAAGCATTTTTCATCGTGGTTAATAAATTACTAATTATATTTCCATTATACTAAGAGACATATTTTCAGATCCTAATAAATAATATTTTGTCAGTCCTCCAATTATACGAAGAGGAGAGTTGACTGTTTAAACACAGGAATCCAGTTTAACAATTCTTAGGTTTGATTCCAGTCATTATCAGGATTTTACATCAAAATACCATTAAATTCACGGGAATGTTTGACTATGCAAAATTCTCTTTAAAATTAAATTCCAATTAAATAGTTATCTTGAGTGAAAATTGATAATATAAAATCAAATAAATGAAAAAATAAATACTGTGTAACAAGATAGTGTTTGACTTTTCAAAAATTCTCTATAAAAGAAAATAATGTTATAAAAAAGCATAAAACGTGGAAAATTTTTACTGATATTTAAGTGTAAAATTTTATTCCTTTCACATAGTTTCAATATTTATTAAAATTTTACATTGAAAAAAATCATTGAAATTATTATTTAACTATAAAATTATTATTATTAATAGCTATAATATAGTTCTAAAAATAATAGAATAATTTTAAAAAATTCATAAATATTGTAAACATAAACTTGCACGAATTGTTTTTTGAAATTGAATCAAAATCCTAAGATAATAAAATAGAACCTATGAATTTAGCAATTAATATCAAGAAGATAAGCACTGACATGCATTAAAATAGTTTTAGTTTCATACTTACAATATAATGGATATTGAGTTTAAATAAAAAAATTCTATTTCTCTTATGAAATTCATACTACTCCTTCATATTTAAAAAAATTATTTCATTTTAACATTTTTTATTTAATTATAAGAAAAATAAATTTTATGCTAATTTTATGGTTTTAAGCGAATGCATTTGTTCGGTGTATAAAATTAATATTTTAGAAACAAAATTTTAACGTGGCATTGTTCATATTTAATAGATTGCAAAGTATGTTTTATAAGTAAAATATTATAAACATTACTTATTATTATATTTTTATATCTGCACTGCTGGACAAATGCTAAGGACAGATCACAAATTGCAATGTAGCTAAATGTTATATTTAATGAGACATGAGACCTAGTAGGATAAAATACAGTTGCCGCACTGTTCAGACATTAGAATAAAGAATATTTATTGTTCTGGAAAGCACAAAAGCTGCGAAACATCTGAAAGAAAAAAATTTTCATTTGATGCTGCAAAGGAAAAATGGAACAATGCACATTAAATTCAGCAGGCACCTTGAAGAAAGGTATCAGTACGGGATATGTCCAACGTGGAGTGTGATGCAACATTCTACACGTCGTATCATACTTTGCAAAACATTATACAGCATCTGTTGAGGCAATTTATCCCATTCCTCTAGGAGTGCACGGATGAGGATGTTCTTGTTTTCGGAGGATAGTTTCAACCAGTAACTTGTCTCCCCAAAGCATCCCACACATTTTCAATGGGGTTTAGATCTGGAGAACGTTATGGCCATACGAGGCGTTGAATACCCTCGCTGTCTAGACAATCCTGAACAGCGAGTGTTCGATGACATTTTGCGTTGTCGTCGATAAAAACAAATTTATCACCGACAGCACAACGGAAAAGACGAACATGAGGAAGTAGAACTTCATTAATGTATCGTTGGCCCGGCATAGTCCCGTTCGCAAACACATGTTGGGGCGTGCGGCCATTGATGATGATGCCGGCCCACACCATGACATTGCATGTCGGATATCGGTCCCTTTCCTGGATATTTTCTGGATGATAAGCAGTACCACTCTCACGCCAGATCAGTTGGCGTCTACAATGCGATGAGAGACTGAACCTACTCTCATCTGCGAATAGTAGGCATGCCCAGTCCTGTTCAGTCCAATTGCGAAGCTCACGACACCATTGCAAAAGGGCATTACGATGCTGTCTGGTCAATGGGACACACATAACAGGTCTGTGAGCGTATAGTCCTCCTCTCCTCAAACATTTGGCAACATTTTTTCGGGAGATCTGCTTTTCTGAGGCAGCAAGAAACATATTTGTCACATGCTGAGCTGTGGTGTGCCTGTTCCTTTTTGCTGATAGGACGATTTATCTGTCTTCTGCAGGCGTGGTACTTCCAACATGATCTCCCCCGTACCGCCTACTACACATTCCAGTAGTTTTAAATGTTTTCCACAGCCGTGAAATAATGCTGTTAGCGATGTCGAACTCCCTGGGAACATCTGTTATTTTTCACCCTTCTTCGATCTTTCCAATAATTCAGCTACGCATAAAATCATCTAAGTGATGTCGGGAAGACATGCCAAAAATTTCAAGTTCGTCTATTAACTCTTTCCTGTAAAACTTTGACTTGAAACAACAACTGTCCACACGCATGAAAACCTTTAAAGCTCTTATGAACGCTATCACGTGATGAACAGACGTGGAAAAAAATTTGCATACTCATATTTCTTCTTACTATATCCCGCACTTATTCTAATTTCCCACATTTTGCTTCCTTTCATTTTGTGGTTGCTATGGATGATAGTGTTATCCGTCCTTAGCAATTGTCCAGCAGTGTATTACTAGTTTCATTAAAATCTACAAGGAAGACTCAACGCGTCCTAGTACTCTTACTTGTAACAACGTGAGGTTTAAAGTTCTATACCAGCCACTGTTGAATAATGTGGGATAAATTATGCTCTTCTGCCTTTTACATACTCGTTTGACGAAGTGGGTGCTTGTGAGTTTTCTACTTTCCGATATTACTTAATATCTAATAAAGAAATCACTTCTGTATGGCAATTTACACAGTGGGTGCTTAAATTCCTTACAATGGATTCCGGCTCTTAGGCTATGCAAGACTTGGGGACGAAAGTTATTAAGGAGAACGTTCTCTTTGTTCTATTAAGAAAGCGGAAGAATCCTTGAAAAATAATATTAAACAATTTTTGTAAAAAAAAAACATAATTCTCTTTTGCATCTTTTTAAATTATTTAATTAAAATAAATGTAAATGATAAAAATATTTAATAAAATGTGCTTAGTTTTTTAAAATACAAAAAGTAAACAAAAATGTTTAGCTTAATATTCTGAACAGTAAGCATTGATAATGATGAGAATGATACTTTGGGTTTATAACTTCTAAATTTCGTGGTGTCTGATGATTGTCAGAAAACTATAAATATTGTTGGAAAAGTTTGAAATAAAAATTTTAATCTTTCTTTAATGAGATATTTTTACTCCTGAAATGGAATAGAATGAAATAGAAGGAATAAAAAAATTATATATAAAAGTATTAACTAAAATAAATATATATTAATATTTATAAAACCTCGTGTTTTTTGTGTGTTTGTTGATTTGATTTCCACTCCTTTCATATTGGGCTTCAATTTCAATTACAACTCTGCCAAGAAAAATAGATATGCTTTTTATTTCTGTTAAATGATATATGCATAGGCCATCAATGAGAAGCCTAGAAATTCTTTCAAAATCTAAATCTAGTAGTTTAAAACAAAATCTTGATTTATCTCAAAAAGAGATCAAAAATGTTAATTGATATGAGGATTTATATAATTACTTCTTTTTGAAGTACTATGATAAAAAAAGATTATATATATATATATATATATATATATATATATATATATATATATATATATATATATATATATATATATATATATATATATATATATATATATATATATATTACATACTTTAATTTCCTTTAAATACAACACTTAAAACTAATAAATTGTACAGCTGCCCAACTTGTCTAGTGGTCAGCGTGCCTGACTACGGATAAGGAGATCTTGGGTATGAATTCCGGTTCGGGCATGGCTGTACTTTCTTTCTCTATCTAATCTGTCTTCGCCCTTTCCGTGTTCTGACTTCATTTAAGCTTCTAACAAAAAAACTATTACACAGGAAGAAAAATAGAATTAAAAATTTATGACTTCTTTAAAAATTCTCATTAATTATTTAATAAATGTGTAAACTGGAAATATTTTCTTACAATATGATTAACATAAGTATCGTCGCCCGTATGTCTAGTGGCCAGAGTCCCTGACTACGGATAGGGAGGTCCTGGGTTCGAATCCCGGTTCGGGCATGGATGTACTTTCTCTCTCTATCTATTCTGTCTTTGTCCTTTCCTTGTATGAATGAGTTGTGAATGGTTGCTAACCCTATGAACAGGTACATACGACATGTGTATATTGAGGAAGTCAGACTCCACACCAAAATAGGGTTCAGTTGGAAAAGTGGAGCAGTTCACCCCATATTGCCAGCCTAGCTGGCACATGACAAAAGCAACATTAATTGTATATTTATAAGTTATTTATTTTAATATTTGTTAATATGTAATAAAATTATGCACTAAAGGATATATGATATCAAAAAATTCAAGGGATTAAGAAGTACAGGGTGATCTTTTGTAAAGTGACAGTGTTTTGAGAGTCCGGTAGCGTGATCTAATAGCCAAACTTTATTATTTAGACTAATCAAGACATGGAAAAAAAGTTTTACTTTTAGACATAAAAAAGTTTCTTTTAGTTCAAAAGTCACCGCTAGGGCATTTTGTGGCACTGCTGTAGTTTACAATAACTAGAATAAGCATAAAACATAGGTATCAAAGCAAAATGCAAATGTTGTTTGATGACAGTGCCAGTGATAGGAGCTATAAAAGCAAGTAGTAGACAGCTTCGACAAATAATCTCAGCTGAAGTAAACGAGCTCCAATGACCGTTACTGGATCTCACATTACCGGAACGTGCGCTTATGTTGTTGGAGTATCAAATGTGTCTGTTCTAAAGGACAACATAACAAAGAAAGTGCGGAATATTCCTCGTGATATGTTACGCACGGCTGTGGAGAGCGTTGTGCGCAGACTGCACGGCGTTATTTCTGAGAACGGTGCTCACATGGAATGTGGTCTAGTTCCTTACCGGGGAAGTTAAACATTAATAATTTAACTGTACGACTGTATGTGTCAGTATTTTTCTTTCCTTTCTCGCATTTTATACAATGTAAAGCGCCACAAAATGCCCTAGCGGTGATTTTTGGATAAAAATTTTTTATAGAATCCTTTTTCCCGTGTCTTGATTAGTCTGAATACCAAGTTTGGTGCCATTCCGGCCATTAGATCGCGCTACAGGGCGCTCCAGACACTGTCACTTAAAAAAGATCACCCTGTATAAACCTTCTGTCACATTTTCCATTGAAAAACGAAATCTAAATGCAAAAGTCATTTTTTTTCATGATTTTTGCATTTTCGAATTTAGCTTTCCAAAATCACGTATGCAAAAATCATACTATTCAATCCCATTAAAATGTTTCTTTTATATAGCAAAATGTTATTCAAAATTGAATTCTGTGTCATGACAGCCCATGTGGGACGAAGGTTGCAGTGCCCATCTCTGTTTTCTTGACCGAGAGGCCTTAGGGCATATGTCCCGATTAGGTGATCAACCTAACTCGAAACCTTCAGTGTTTAAATCCCAAGCATGCATGGTACTCAGTTTTTCGACCCACTGAAGGAATGAAAAGCTAAGTCAACCTTGCCCAGCCCGATGATCGAACCTCAAATCTGAAGCTGTCTTTTATTTACATGAAATTTATAATGCCTCACTCTCATTTTCTCAAAGTAATTAGTTCGTTACATCTCTCAGCCGAAGTGCTTTGACATCAGATGTCTTCACTTGTACATTCCCATACCTTTTTACTAACATCGTGTGCCATGAATCGGAGGAAAAAAGCCCATCCATTGATTTATCCACCTAATAGTAATCCAAAATTACGAAGAGCCTGAGTTCAGATAATTCGGATGGCAGAAAATACATAGCTTAAAATTTCTGACAATACTCTAACCTTTAAAACATGCCTCAAGTATTTTGAAAATGGAAGAAAAAACATTTATCAAAATATTGCACACAAAATAGCATACAGAGCATTAAAATACCCTTTAATAATGAAATTATATTTAATTGTTTCAGTACATGAAAAATACCACTTAATTTACTCTCATAAGATAAACTTTGTGAATAAGCCTAAAAGACAATTGAAAACATTATAAATTTTAGCTTTCAAAAATGTCATTAACCAAAATTTACTTTTAAAAATTTAAGTTTTAAGTAATTTTTTCTTGAAATAAAAAAGAATTTGCAAAACTTTTCTTTCAAATTTTCCCAAATATTTTTAAAATTAATTAAAAAAATAATTTTTTAAAAAAATAATTTAAAATAAATGAAGTTTAAAACATCTTTTCATTTTAAAAATTTTAAAAAGTAAAAGTTTTAGGGTTTCCAAAGATTCTTCCTCTTCTACAAAGTATTAAATTTTTATTCATCTGTGCGTAAATCGATGTATGCTACGAAAAAGAATTTTATTTTAAAAACATTACATTTAATTATGGAATATGTCTCAATGTAATTTTAATTCATTAATAAGATGTTCTCTCGGAGGAGCCTGTAACCCAGAGAGGGGGCGTCCCCAAGGTGGCGGATAGGGGAACGTCTCCACTGGTCTTCCAGTGGGTGGTAGAAGGGAAATAAAATACCTTCCGCGGACCAACAGGCAGAAGTTCAACTTCACGAGGCAATGGCAAATCCTTTATGACAAGTGCAATAGATGTTAACCTCGAGGGAAA
>JAJQOW010001192.1:0-59294 GCA_037975125.1 Latrodectus hesperus
ATATATATATATATATATATATAGCCGGCCGACCTGGTAGCCAAATGATTATTGCTGTTGCTACTGGTTCGTCAGTTCGTGGTTTCGCCTGTGGATTCAGATGTTTGCAGTGATTCGGAATTCACTTTATACCAAACCAAAATTTTCAATCTATTTAGATTTCTTCCGCAAAAAATGACCACTGTACATGTAACAAACCAATCAAATCATATTTATTTTCTTTTGAAAGGAATGATAACTTTTCTTCAGGAACCTTAATAACCAATAACGAAGAATAATATAGTATTTAGAGAAATATTTTTACATTGTTGGCACCAAAAATGCCAAAAATATCGAAGCAAATAACACGTTAAAACAAAGGAAATAACACGTTAAAGCAAGTTCTTATGATTGAAATTTAATGTCTCTTGTAATGTATAAATGATGATAAGGCCAAAAACCAGTAGAGAGTGAGCAAGAAGATTTTTCTATGTGTCCAAATGGTGTCTCTACAACTTAGATAAATGCTACTGAGTGGGCACCTTCGTAATTTAGAAGCAAGAACAAAGCGGTATACCCTGAATTCTTGACATGCCATGTTCAAAGGTATCCTTTCACTTGTACGATATTGTGATTATGATAAAAGTAGTAATTATCTCAGCCACCAACACGCGTTGATATTGAATAGAAATTCTTTTGTTGAAATCTTCAGGTTTAACAGTCAATGATTTTTCACACATATCAAAATTATATCTCGCATAGTAGCGAGTGATATATGATCAGTTGTTTTTCAAGAATGGATAAAGTTTTTTCGTTTGGCAAATGTTTGGAAAATAAAGCAGGAAAGGGTAGCAATTCAATTTAACAAAGAAAGAAACATTCTTGAGCATTAGATGCTAAATGTGATTGCAAATTTTCCTGGTGTAATATAACTGATGCCAAGTGTTGACGTTGTGTCTGGATAACAGGCTCCAAACTTCAGAGCTGTAGCGTGGACTGCTGAGATACAGGAAGAGACATTAGAGGAATGCAGAAAAAATACAGTATCTTCCAAACCATGTTACTGGCTTTAAGAACAGTGTGTAATGCACCACGCAACAGTACAAAAGTCTCTCACCACTGTGTATAGAAACTCGAACCCTATCATCATCAGGCAGTAAAGGAAATTGTCAATAAAGACAAAGTCATTCCATTCCGTTGTCCATGTCCAGCTTTCACCAAACCATAGGCTGCGCCAAATTCCTGTGGTTATGAATAAAAAATAGAGAAGCAGTTGATGCATTAAGGATATTTCCCTCAGTTGTTAACGACATCGAATTGTTTTTCCAAACAAGGGATAAACCACTAAATACTTTGAGGTATGTTTTGTGATGTAGTTGAGCAAACCCATTAATCATGCGCACAATATGGTGGTCATCCAGTGTAGTGACACATAGAGAGGAATGCAACTGTTCCCATCGGTTTGCCATTTAGTCCAGCATTCAACGATTACAGATCGAAATAATAGTTGCTTAATTTCGTTCGACATCATCACCGATTTCTATAAAAAAAATTTATTTTTTTGGCTACTATTCTTTCTAAATCGAACTCAGAAACTTTATGAAAAATTTTGATATATTTTTCGATCACAATTAAACAACTAACTCAAAAAATCAATTACTTTATTTTAAATCGACAATTCCTTTTTTTCTTTATACATAGATCTTACATTTTGGCACAACAATTACCCTTCTCATGAGTATACGCTGCAAAACTAATAACTAGCAAATGTCATCGCCGTAAGCATATGATATAAACTCCACATTGCATACTAACTACTTGGTTATTGCATTTTGGGTGGTCAGTAGTGTCTTTTTCCGAGCAAATGCAAATGTAGAAAATGCTATTTTAAATAACTAGAAATAGCATTTTCTACCAATTTTTATCATAAAACATAAGTATTCCTATGTAAATGTTGAAAAAACGTCAAATGAATGAAATAAAAAAAGCCAAGCTCATACAATGAAAAATTTATCTTACATTCATTAAGTTTGCTTCTTTCAATTTTCCCTTATATTGGCTTATCTAATGACAACTTTCTATGGCGTCATAGAGTGCCATTGTTTGCCACAAAATAGATGGGAAATTGAAAAATGAGGTATACAATGCATATGTCATTGTAATGTCGATAGGGAATGATTCCTTGTAATGTAAAACCAAAGCCCTTAAAGTGGGCTGACTATTCTTGGAGATATCATTTCACTTGGAAGACATTGTGACTATGATATATTTTACAATCTCATCCCCATAAATAAATAGAATGGATCTTCGTTTTTTTCTTTTTTTTGTGGGAATAAACTTAATTATCTGTCAGTCTCCTTCCCTCATTATGAAAAGTGAAACAGTTAATTTGAAGCAAAAACTTCATTGATTAATATATCTTAATTATAACTATTATCATACTAAAAAAGTCTTTTTCTGAACAATGATTATTTTTCTTTAGTTTAACATAGTTATATGATCCTTAGATTTTACCGACCTGTTATATTTACCAAATTTCTTTGATTGGATTTTTTTTATAAAAAAATAATAACAACTTAATTTGTGTTTTTATGTTGTCAAATTTTGTGTCTAAAAAGCAATGATTCATTAGTACTAAATGTCCCAATAAATATGTATGTATTGGGACTTATAGAATAATTTTCTTAACAGCCTTATAATATTATGTTAAGTATTAGACTTGCTGATAAAGATTAAAGGATAAGAAATCTTATATTATTCATCTCTGTTTTTGTTATTTTATGTAAATTCAAAGATAACTGTAACTGCTTATTTTAGTTAAAATTGTGGAAAAAAAGGATTTATCTTTATTAGCAGAAATTAGAAAAAGCTATAATAATGTTTATAAATTAAAATAGAAATTCTGCTATTGCAATTTATTTATAGTCTTTTACAATTATTATTTTATAAATTTTTTGAAAAATTTATATTTGAAAAAATATTTGAAATTAATAATTCTCTCTGTTCCATAAAAAGAAAATTTAGAATAAACTATATAGTCTAAAATTATATAAGTAAGAATATTTAATTTTTTAACATTATGAAGTGTATGTTGTGATGATATATTGAAATGTTTTCTTACTTTATAGTTAAACGAAAACTTCTTGCAATTAAAACTGTTTAGTAAAAATATTATAATTTTGTATTTATTTTAAAATTAAATTTTCTTTTGATAATATCTGTTTAATTAAGATGTCTTACACAATTTGTTATTTGATCATCAAATAAAAGTTTAAATAATATGTATCTCTTCCCCGCGCATGCTCAGTAACTTTTATTATAAGGAGTAACTAAAACTCCCCTAAGCATGTGTTGTGACTTGAATTTATATGAGAGAAATATTCAACTTTTCATTGTATTAAGAACACAGATCAAATATTTTTTTATTTATTCTTCATTTCTAATTCAAATGCAGAAATTCATTTGAGTGTTAGCAGGAAGTGGGAATAAAAATTTAGCAGCTGCACGTTTTTCTTTTATGTGTTTTTAACAAATAAACTTTGAGGAAGAATAAATTAGATTCTATATTAATCATTGAATATATTTTGTATTAATTACATAATGATTTCTAAATTTATGGCTTTTGAAACTTCATTTATATGCTGCTACTAAATTAGACATTCATTTTTCATTAAATCTGAACGCTTTCAAGATCTTAAGAATAAAGAATAGGCAAGCAATCTAAAATCAAAAGAAATAAATAGATAAAGAATTGTCCCACTAAACTCATAATTTGCCTAAAAGCTGCTGCACATCTGCTAAGTAGTTTTCTTTGAATTGCTTGTCTAAGCGATTCTATGCATACACTGACAGATGTCGCAAATTTTTGTTTACTTCTGCTTAACGATAAGTCCATCTGTTGTATGCTGAGTCTTCGATGCATGTGTACCCAAGCAAATGGTGGGATTTCTGTTGAGTTACAAGTTAAATACATGTCATGAATATTTTTATAGGTCATCTATTATAAGATAACAAATTTTCAATTAAGAATTCTTTAAATAAATGATGTAACATTAAATTATGAATGTTGTACGTTATTTATTATTGGTAAAGTATTAAAAATATGGATCAGATGTATAATGGAGTGTTTTTATTTTTATATACACATGTACATAAAAATTATATAGATAGATAGATAGATAGATTTAGAATTAAGAATTCCCATTTTGTTAATTTGTTTGTATCTTTATTTCACATCATTTTTTTCCATTTATTTCCAGAGTTGCTATTATTATAGTCTTACGAAATCTTTAAGAATAAAAAGAAAATGTAAAACATCTAAGCCCAAACGAGTTGATTGTAATTATTATATTAAGTGTGAAAATATCGATTTTATTTCGTATGAAATAAATTTTAATAGCAAATTCCTACTTAAAATATATTACACTAAAGTAATTTTGTTTGCAATGCGGTTACTCATCACGACTTTTCTAAGAAGATTGTGGTGACTCATCATGTCTTTTCTGAGAAATTCTTGACCTTTTACAAAACAGTTGAATTCGCGAAGTAAAACTGAAAACTGCGAAGTGAAACTAAAAACTTATTTATCAAATTTCTATCCCTGTGGTATTAACTTCGGGAAATGTACCTAACCAATCGGCACAACTTGTAGGCGTGGTTTATACATTCTCTCAGTGAGATCTGAACCGAACACAGAACACTTGATCTCTAAATCTCATGCTAAGAGGATGCGCTGTTTTAGACCTCCTAAATTACTTTGTTTCTATGTAGCATATGTTGTCTGAAATAAATGTTATTAAAAAAAATTGCCTTCTGAAAAAAGTTAAACATCAACTAATTTACACCATAGTAAATTATTAGTAAATTTTAACTTTCTGTACATATATTTTGAGATCTCTTCATATATCAATTAATTATAATCAACTAATACAAAACATGATATCTTGATATAATAGCATACAAGAAGTTATCATATTTTATATCAATTTATTGGAAATTTATTTGTGTATGTATGTGTGTGTGTGTGTGTGTGTGTGTGTGTGTGTGTGTGTGTGTGTGTGTGTGTGTGTGTGTGTGTGTGTGTGTGTGTGTGTGTGTGTGTGTGTGTGTGTGTGTGTGTGTGTGTGTGTGTGTGTGTGTGTGTGTGTGTGTGTGTATGTGTGTGTGTGTGTGTGTGTGTGTGTGTTTGAACAACTTTTCTAAAATAATATATAATAAATAAATTAATTAATTTTCGCGAAAGTTCTTTATTGTCGCCCTTAAAGAACGAAATTAATAAGTTTTATTTAATTATTTATGCATTTGATACGGTGCATTATTGCATGATTGTTATGATTCATTATGAGTTTATAGTTTCACATGTGCGTATGCAGCTTTTTAGATTTTTCCTTAACTATATGACAAAAATCAGAAGAAGATTCATTTTTTGGGAAAAATAATAATTGCTTATAATAATTCAGTAGGAAAATTGTGGATTTAATATTAAGACACATCATAATTTAATTCATTTACTACATTAATATATTGTGTATGTCAAAGAGCAGAAATAGCCAAAAAATACAACTAGTCAGCAACCAGTAACAAACAATCGCCGAGTACAATCTAAATTCAAACTAGTTAAAATGAATCTAAAACTTACCATCCTACATTTATGATAAGAATATATACAATATTTCTATCGGTATATGAACTTAAAGATGATAATTCCACTTCCATTCTCCATTTACTTAAAGTATTGGATATTTTACCATTATTACCAACAATGCCTGAAGATATATCACTCTCAAAAAATAAAAAATGCATTTATCAAAACTGAGTTTAAAAATTGTTCACATTATTACAGTATGTGGAAATGGAAATATGTATAATAATTTTCTAACATTTTTAATATTTCTTAAAAACTATATTATATGGCTATAAAAAAACTCAAATTTAGGAACAGGTGCCGTATAATCCATGATTCCAAATTCTGAATGTTTTTGGCAATGAAGAAATGTTGCCAAGATGACGTATCGTGGCGTGCGTGATGATGTAACTACTAGGGTTACCAAATTAGAATTTTCTGCATAACTCTTATATGTCTCTATATGGACAACATAATAAAAACGAAATTGCCTGATACATAAGAAAATCAGCCAAAAATCTCCAATCTCGGAATTTGGCATCCTGGATTATACAGCACCTGTGCCCAATATTTTGCGCTTTCGAAAAATTGTAAAATTACACATTTTGATTTAGGAACACATACACATCTTGTCATTTGTTTGTATTGCTGAAATGACGTTATTCTGTCTATTGTTTGGCTCAAGGAACGGATGTTGATGGCATATTGTTTTGTAGGTCATTCAAAAGGAACCCATCGTAATGTCAAAAGCTGGTGTATCCTCTTTATTAAGAAATAAAGTACAAACTGGAATAACACAGACTCTATAGCAACTTTTAAATGTATCATTTAAATCAAAGGACGTTATGACAATGAGCTATTTTATTTGACTCAATCAATCTCATTAACGAACAAGGTGGATGTTCGGCTCTGTTGGCATAAAACGCAAACTTCCTGTAACGAAAACGAGCATACTGAGTATCAATACTTTTACTCATCAATAAAATTTAAAAATTTATTTAAGTTTTTTATCACTTTTTCATTTGAGCTATACTATTTGACAAAATATTAAGAGCAAAACAACTTGAATACTTCAGTGTTAGAAAAACATATGTATTTATTTGGAAGAGTCATAATTTCATTCTTAAGAAAGTAATCAGTAGAAGATAAACATTAAAATAAATACATTGTTTGTAATAATACCAGATTTATGTATAAATATATTTCTCTCTATACTACTCTGTGTATTTTCCACAATTTTCTTAATTCTGCTAATTCTTTTTTTTTCTTTTGCATTCATAAGGTAAAATAAAATAGATTTAATGTCTTAATTCTAACACAATCTCATTTGATTTGAGAATTATATTCACCTTGCATTATTGAAAACCATTTTTCAGAGAAAAATCCTTAAACGCTTAAAAAGTATAACTTTAGTTTCATTAACTTAATTTTCAATTAATATAATAATAAATTATAATAAAATAAGAATACTATCCCCACAGACTATGGTAAACTGAAAATAATTCGAATTTCTCACAATATTAATTTTAATAAAATTTACTTGGAAATTATCTTACTGAGGATTAAAGACCTAAATATAAATAGATTTTTTCAGATTTTTTTTTTAACTTCAGCGAGTTTCGAAATGTTTCTTCATAAAGAGTAGATAGTGTTAAAATGAAATTCGTTTGTATTTATTTTTCTTGTTCCAAAACTTCATGTAATTAACTGCAATTTGTTTTGCTTGATTTTTGCATTAGAGAAAATTTAGTTACAATAATTAAAAATGTATTTATTTTTCAAAAGTGCTACTCTTTGGAAAGGATACTGAAATAAAATTGTCTTTTATTGTATTGTGTACTATATACACATTTTTTTTACTTTTTATAAATTAAATAAGTATTATGTAATTTAGGAAAATAAATAAAATAAATAAACAAAAGTCATATATATATATATATATATATATATATATATATATATATATATATATATATATATATATATATATATATATATATATATATATATATATATATATATATATATATATATATATATATGTATATATATATATATATATATATATATATATATATATATATATATATATATATATATATATATGATAACTGGTACTGACTTTTGTTTATTTATTTTATATATTTTCCTAAATTACAATACAAATTCGCACATTATATAAAGCTGATATTTCTTAGCGATCAATTGATAAATGTGTCCTAAAGAATAATTTATCTTTTGTATAAAGAAAAGAAAATTGTAATCTGGCTAATCAAAACAGAATAGTATTGTCATTTGAAATTTCAACTAAAATATTTATCAAACACGACTGAATGAAGTAACTGATTCTGGAAAAACAGGTTTTCTACAAATTTTATGAGGAATTCTGATGATATCTTTAAGAACTATTGTTACTTACACAATGTAGCATAAATATGAGAATCCTAATCACTTTTACACGACTGCCATTTAATACTTCATAAAATTACTTTCAGTAAAGAATGTAATACATTATTGTTATTATTTATTACGCCTGAAAATATAATAGTCGCGATTAGATTAAGAGAATATCTTATTTTATTGTTCTCACATAATGTTTGCAACTGGCATGAAAAAATTAGTCGAACTCTTGGACTGGTGATATGATGGGGTAGACATTTAATGTCTCTTCGTTTTCTTATCTAAGTACTTTTAACTAGCTTTATGAGAAAGAAAAAAGAACTAAGACAATTGATGCATTTGTAATAAATAATAAAGTAATTTTCAGTTTTTCTCAAAATTGGAAATTCTGTCGAGTGAATACAATTCTACACAAGTACCTTCCGATCTCAACTCATTCCTACAAAAATACCTCGTATTGATGTGATTAAATATATTTTAAAAGAGTTACCACAAGTATGCAGTTCAAAATTACGATTTCTTTGAAATACCATAATAAAAATGGTTACAGTGAAATTATAAAATATATATAAAATATGAACAATACATTTATCTTTGGAGAAGTGCAGTATCTTGAAATTACATACAATGATTGTATGATTATATTCATTCTTAAATAAATTTTTAATTTTTCGTTCTTTTTCATTAAAAAAAATGATGTTTTCGGAAAATTTTATCTTCTATCTATATTTTTCGCAGATGAGTTTAAGCCAATGAGGTGTCTGAATGGTTATTCCTTATCATGTGATTGGTTATTAAAAATGTCACTCATTATATTTGTAAATTGCCTGAAATAGATAATTTTAAAATATTGAAGTAATTGAAATATTCTATATTTCCTAAATGAATAAATAAAATATTTGGTGGAATATGAACATTTCAAACAATTTTTTGAAGTCCTTTTGTTTTCTAAATATAACACAGACTTTTATGTTCGCAATCATCCCAGTTCACAATTTTTTTTAAATTTTTAGTGCGCATATTCATATGTAAATTAGAATTTTGCATCACAAAAAAGTTAAAAAGATAATATAAAGAACACTATATATTAATCTACTACTTACTTTCGTGAGAAAATTAACAATGCCTCGAAGAAAATTTTTGAACAATTAACTCCAATTTGGTTTCCTTAGGGTCTGGGAAATTTGAATAAGAAATAAGTACTATATTCAGATAAATTCTCATTTCTAAATCTGTTTTTTCTTACATTTTAATTATAAGAGGTTCTTCAGTAAAATACAAAACAACTTGGAGGAAAAATAATTTATCATTTCTCGATAATAGAACAGTTTTTAGTTTTAAACTTGCACTTGAAAAATAATGTATCAGAGCAGCCAAACTATAGAACAATAAATAGTTTGTAGATTTTTATTTATTCTAGTAATTCCTCTATTACTTCTTTACTGAAAGTAAGAAAACAAAGATTGTCAATTTATAAAATAATAAAATTTAAATGAAAAAAGGGTCCCGTTTGGAAACAGTTTTATTTTTCCAAATATCATTCCAAAACATGACGTCCGTTCTTAAAAACTTCAGATGAAAAATTGTTATTTTGATATTCAGAACAGAGTAATTGTGGCATCGTGCACAGAAAACGCTTTGATGCTTCTTCGAAAACCGGTCCTGGTATTTCCGGTGGTCAGAAGACCTGGGAGGGGAATATACATTTTGTCCCTCGAACTTCCAAGGACCAACACCCACTAAAATACAAGGCCTGAGCGCAAGAATTATGAGTCATCAAGAGAAGACCTGTTGAAATCTTCGCCGTCGCTGTTACATCGGCAAACGATAAACAAAATTCGCATGCATAAAACCATCGAATGTTTAGTTTTATTTTTGTGTGTTTTAAGTAAAATATCACATTGAATTTAACAAACCAAAAGTTTTTTTTTTTACCTTTAGAAAATATGATTACATCTGTTAAAGTAATAAATTTAAAGAATTAGCTCATTTTTTAAAGTAGAACAATTTTACTTAATATATATATATTTTATTTTTTTAGAAAAAGAGTAAAACTTATAAAAAAAGAGTTTAAAGTTGTTAACTTTTTTATCTGTCATTAAAGTAGTTATATGAAATTTAATATTAGAATTTTAATATCATAACTATATCAAACAGCAATTTCCTCAATTATAAAACAAGAAGTTCATTACACTAAAATTAAAACGTAAATTTAAGTTTAAAATATTTATAAATTCAAAAAAATATATAAAAAAATATAAATCATTTTTATATTGATTATCCATCATAATATAATTAGACACAATTGAAAAACCTTCAGGATGAATATAAATTTAGTTATATAGATAGAATTGCGTATATATAGGAAATACAATTTTTATATTAATAACATTGCGTTGGAATATGAGTTTACTAAATTTTTTCTTCTCATTAATGTATAGGATTCTTATTACCAAAACATTATAATAACTGTAAGCAATTACAGAAAAAATATTAGAATTAACAATTTTTTTTATTTTGACACTTTAAAATTAACAAACTTAAATTACTTTTATTTGCAGAAAATAATTTTACATTTGTTAAAGTAGCATTTAATTAACTTAACGAATTATATCGTTAAGTAGAGATAGAAGAGTTTTACTGTACTTGGAAGAATTTATGAAAAAAATAATAAGAGATATAAAGAGAGATAAGCAGAGGTGCTCAATGACATACAAACCCAATTCGAAGAAGAAGAAGAAGAAGTAAAGAGAGATTGTTTATCCTGTAAATTATTTGTTATGAAAATATTTCTATGAAATTTAACATTAGAATTTTAATGGCATAACTAAATCAAATTGCATATTCTAGATTTTAAAACAGTGAATAAATAAAACACACCCTTAAGTAAAAAGCATTTATTTATAAAATTTGAAAAAGTATACAGGCATATATATATACAGATAATTCATTATTATACAACTGGATGCATTTCAAGAATATACTTGAGGAGCACAGTTTTATAAATAAAAATGAAATTATATATATATATATATATATATATATATATATATATATATATATATATATATATATATATATATATATATATATATATATATATATATATATATAATCTGATCATACATTTATTACATTTATCCTTCAACTCATTAATCTTGTGCATGATTTGCTTAAACGTATATTTTATGTTATAATTACAACAAACAGTAATGAAAAATATAATAAGAATCAGTAATAAAAATTTAATTAGACTTAGACATATTCAATGAAATGTTATTTTTCTAATGTTTTTATTTTACGTAGTGTTGTTATCAAACAAATGTCTCTCTTTCAATATCATCCTCCTTAAAGTGCAATTCGCAAACCTGAAAAAAATTTGATGACTGGATTTAATATTTTTTTTAATTTAATCATATCAGCAATAAATATGTCTAAATTTTGTTTCAAGTAAATATTAATTTCTTAATCCCATCATTTCTATACCACAATTTTTCATGAGCAGGCTAATAAAACAATTGTGCACAAGAAGTAAATTAAATAACTAATTTTTAATTAATCTTATGATAATTTATAAAGCAAATAACATACTTGAAAATGATTTCATTTTCAAACAAAGCTAAATAATTCTTAGACTTTTTATATTTTTATCTTCTTCTTCTTAGAATAGGATTTGTATGTCATTGGGCACCTCTGCTTTTATCAGCATTTTGTACCATTAACTCCAAACCCAATGTTTCCTAGTTCCAGTTGCTCGGGTCACCCACTTTATTAATAAAGTCCGATAACCCTTTAATGGAGTCTAGGTGTAACTCTCTAGTATGGATGATGCCTAAAGAAGTTAATCTAGGGATGGCAAGGGCCTCGCATTCGTAAATTAAATGCTCTGCCGTTTCCTCTTGAGTATGACATTTCCAGCAGATAGGGTCTTGCTGAAACAGACCCATCTGGTCAGAAAGTCAGTCATGCTAGGAATAGCTTCCTGACTTTCATATTTTCATCTTTATTTAAAATTAAGATGTTAAAGATCAAAACCTATACATGTAAAAATAGAAAGAAATAGATTTATTTAAATTTATTTATCACTATATATATATATATATATATATATATATATATATATATATATATATATATATATATATATATATATATATATATATATATATATATATATATATATATATATATATATATATATATATATATATATATATATATATATATATATATATATATATATATATATATATATATATATATATATATATTTTATTTTTTGGAAAAATCAAAGTAATATAGTGATTTATAAATTGAAAAATTAAAATTCATCACATAAACTAATTAATATTTAATTTATATCTTTGTAAATTCTTTTATTATATAAATGAAGAATACATATGTTTTTAGACTAAATAGAATTGTTAGCATTTCAAACCAACAAAATGAAATTGTTTCCCACTTTCAGTTAGTAAATTTGAAACATTTAATTATACCATAGGAGAGAACGAATATGGTAAATATCCATGTAATATATAATATAGTAAATATATTATTTCTCAAAAAGCTGTTTCTGCTAAAAGTATTTCCTCCTAATAAATATAACATTAAAAAATTATTTTTAAGTTTTTATAAAATGTTAAGCTTTTAACTGGCGAATCAGCACAGAGCTATAAATAAAATTAAAATATGCAATTTCAACATTAGATTTTTCATTAAAAATATGTGTTATGGTAATAATAGTTGTTTCGCAATAATTTGATAATAATGTGTATTAATATTCACATATATTTATACATTTGACGTATATACCATGTGATTAAACATTTATCTATTATTAAATTGATTTTTTACATTTCCCCTCACACGTTTGTTTATACAAGGATTTTTTTCTTTAACAAAATAAAATCAGTAATATATCTTTGTTTCTCTTAAATTTTAAAATATTCATGAAACATTTAATTTTAACATTCAATTATTTCTAATATCATACGAGTTGCATACTAAATAAAAATTTTAATTAAATGTATGAAACTTACCCTTGATGATTTCGTTGGTTGAAAATCCTTCTTTGGAATAGATAGAATCCATTTCTTTAAAAGTTCTTTATCCATTGGAAACTTGAAAACTCTAACAGTAGTATTACTAATGTTACCTTTACAATAAGGAACCCAGCACTTAGATGGTATGATTCAGCAGTTTTTGTGGAAAATGCACTATCCAGGAAAAATAATCAGAAGAAATAAATTTAAAAGTAAGCTAATAAAGAAAATATTTAAAAATCATTAAAACGCCACCACGTTGTTCACACGTTTCACGTTGAAAATGTAAAAACTCCCTCACTCCAGTCGAGAGAAACAGGTCTTGTCTTCGTGACGTCACAGCCACTTTCTGTTCGAGCGCTCAGGCCTTGTATTCTAGGGGTGTTTCAAGGACACAGGTGGCAAGCAGAGAGAGAGACAGAGAAGTAAAGGTCACTGAGTGAGCGAATTAGTGTGGCCTCTTTCGTTCATACTATTTTATTATTATGTATTACCTTTTTCTACAATTGTGAAGACAAAATAATTAATTTGTAAATAGTCAAGAGACGTGTGGTAATCAATTAAAGCAGATTTGTTGTTGTTGTCGTGTGCCAGCTAGGCAGGCATTTTGGGGTACGCTGCTCCACTATTCCAACTAACCCATATTTTGGTGTGGAGTCCGGCTTTCTCATTACATACATGCCATAGGTACCCGCTTATAGGGTAGGCAACCATTCACAACCCATTCTAACAAGGAAAAAACTAACACAAGGTATATATATAGAGAGAGAGAGAGAAAGAAAATACATCCATGTAGGAGGTGAAACCTAAAACGTCTGAAGTTGTTCTCATAAATATAATCAACTTTTATTACAAAGCCTTGTCACATCTAGTGCACGTGGTGGTAGGTCTTTTTCTTTTATATTCTTTATCTCAGTTTATTTCTATTATCCTTATTTTTATCTCTATCAGCAAATACACATATAATATTTAAAATATTTTGATTAATTTTTAGGGGATCAAATTGGAAATTATAAAAAGACAAAGCTTTTGACCATGTACTTAAACTTTTCATATAACAACTGAAATTGCATTTCTGAAAGAAGAGGAATAAGGGAGATTTTGCTGTAAATGATACAATCCAAATCAGAACACTGCAGAAAACGTATTTGGTGAATTCCCTCGTAAAATTTAGGCAAATAACAATGAATATATTAATAGAAATCAGAAGAAGGTATCATGGATACATAATACAATAATTAAAATTCTTAGTTGTAGCTCCTGATTATATCAATGAAATTTGTGTTCTTGAATAACTAAAAAGAATAAGAGATGTTCTTAAGATAATATGTTAGAGAAATCAATTTATTTTTATCATTGTAAAAAATTACTTTAAGTTAGTTGTATCATAATTTTACAACACACTACGTTGTAAAGCTAAAAAATAAAAGACAAGGCAATATTCTTTGCATTGTCTTGTCTAATATAATATATATGTATCTATACATTTTATATACATATAATATATATACATATATATATTATATGTATATAAAATGTATAGATATATATAATATATATACATATATATATATATATATATATATATATATATATATATATATATATATATATATATATATATATATATATATATATATATATATATATATATATATATATATATATATATATATATATATATAAATATACAACACACATTTTCGCTCATGACAATAGATACAGAAAGGCCTACTTAGAAATAACCATTTCCTGACCGTAAAAGTTTCTAGATTGACCTTCTCTCCTAAGCAAAATTAAAACAGAAGTTCCTAATCATTACAAATGTTTTTTCCAGCATGCGTTTATTAAAACAAAAGCCCCATCATCTTGCCATGCAAAGTACAAACATGTTTCCTTTTGGGATCGCAACCTGTCATCGGATTTTTTAATGTACTCTTTGACAGCGGTGATCCATTATACTTGTCAAAGCCAGCTGCATTTGACTCTCGTTTAATTTACCCCTGTCTCTGTGGTCCCTTAATTAATTCTTAATTGCACTCTTACTTTTTTACCGTCTTTAATTCTAATCTAGACGGTTTGCTTCCAGAGTAACTTCACTTTTCACTCTGAGGCTCTTAAACATTAATCTCTAGATGACATTGTTTACCTTAGTTGAGATTCTTTAAGACTACTTTTTATTTGCTTTTCCTGCATCGTTATTCCCTGAACTTTCAAATTATTACTGGAGCATTAAATTCACCTTAAAAGCTTAATTATCCATGAAAACATTATTTTTATTGAGTTCACTGGAAAAATGAGAAACAGTGTTGGTGATCATTTTGTTTTTTGTTACATGCTCAAGAAAAGAAAACTGATATGTTTCATTATTAAACTAGTTAACGTCCTAATGATGGCTAAATTTGAGAAAAAGAAAATTTATTGATGCAAATTATTCATCTTTAAAATAATATTTAATCAAAATAAATTTTAAAATAATGAATGATAAAAGATTTGATAAATTTATTTCCAAATCAAAAACTTCTTATTATATAAATAGCTTTTCCATTGGGGTAAACATTTTTTTGTCTGTCTGCATATGAATTTAAAAAAAAATTAAACGCAAGCTGATTAAAAAAATACATATTTTAAATAAATTTCATATAAAATTTTCAATACCTTTATTTAAAAAATTACCTGAGAACTAAAAATCGGATGTAATCAATGTCAAGTAAATCAACAAATATAACTTAAATAATATACTTAAATATAATTGAAAACAGGCCAATTCATAGCTCAAATTATTCAAAAATAAAGAAATTCTATGTAATGTATCATTTAAGTTTCTTTGACTAGAACAAGTGGAATAACATGTTTGAAATTTGTCTAATTTTCATTCTCATCTCACCTAACTTGAAAATTTTATGAGGTTGATTTTTAAATCACCGAGGTTCACCATTAATATATACTAATTACATTGTTCCAAATATTTAAACTACAGTATATATGGATGCATTAATGAAATATTAAATTAATTATTTTATTTTAGTATAAGGTATTCTCCTTCCATACCTTAGGAAAAGAATTTTTTTTAATGCATGCAATTTTATAATGAAAACTTAACACTTTTTTCGCATAAATTTCACTGTGAAATAAAATGTTTTTGTATTAAAAGTGAACTTTTTTACTTGTTAGACATATATAATATCATTGTGATTCCTAGATAGTCTTATTTAAACTAAAATAATTGATAATTTTCTAAATCATGGAAACTTCTATCAATTTGGAAACACTAATTATAGGGCATCCATTTAAAGCATTAATATTATCAAAATTGCTGTCTATCAGGTGAGGAATAATCATAATTAATTAAATGAGTAAAAATTTAATATTCATAAGATTGATTTTTAAAACATGAGTGGCTGGATTTATTTTGTCATCATAAATGGTAATATTTATCAAACTAAATATTTTTAAGAAATTTTGATGACTAAGTTTAAGGAGTCAATTCAATTTAATTAATTTATTTTAACTTAAATTTCTCAGGATATTTAAAATGACTTCAATTAAAACGGAAAGATAATATATAAAACGAACATATTAACTGAGCAATATATGATACGTGTAACTTTATATAATTTGTATAAGTAAAAAAATTTCTCCTTCAACAAATAATATGAAGTCTTAAAGAGTTTTCTTTGATTTAAACTAAAGAAATATCATTTAGAAAATATTCATCCTAAAACAAAAAAGAAGTTTATTTAACTTATGTTTTTACTGAAAATCCCTAGCGAGAAAATTTTACATAAAAGTATCATTATAATAATACACTTGTCAATTAATGTCAGTCAAATATGAATTGCTCTATTAAAATCTCAACAACTTTTAAAAGCAAGGGTGCCGTATAGTCCAGGGTTGCAAATTCTGTATATCTTTGGCGATGAAGAAATGTTGCAAAGATGACATATTGTGACGAGCGCGATGGCGTAAATACTAAGGCTGCCAAAATAGAATTTACTGCATATTTTTATAGATTTTCATCTCTTTGACGTAATAAAAACCAGGTTGCCAGATACATAATAAAATCTGCCAAAAAATCGCCAAATTCAGAATTTGTCAATCTGGATTATACGGCACTTGTACCCTTTCAAATAATAAAAATAATATACTAATTACTCATGAGATTTGCTCATCACTAATTATCACTAATTACTCCTGACATATATAATCTCATAAACAAATGTGAAGACAAATAGTAATACTTGATTATTTCTGCAAGTCGACATAAAAACAAAATAAATTTTTTACGTTAAAAAGTTATGAACTCTGAAAAGTACTTGTTTTTCTTTTAATGAAGGTGAAGATTGGTTTCACCTATTTATTTTTAAATTTAAGAAAATGATGCTTTGAGTTTGTTAATTTTTTAGTATATCTGTTTGTAAAACAAATCATTAAAATTTACTATTTTCCTATTGAAAATAGTTTTTAATTCACCTAAATAGTTCAAAAACTTCACAAATTTTACTGTAATTTATGGTTTTGATATATTAGGTTGGGGAAAAAGTTCGTAGCGTTTTTACCAAAGACTTTAATTTAAACAAATTACAATAATAATATTAATAACTTAATCAATTATATATTCGCCGTTGCTGTTTACAACCTCTCCCCACCTCTCGACCCATTTGTTGTTACCGTTCCGCCAAAAATCGCCTGGTCATGTATTATAGAAGTTGCTGAGACAGTTTTTAAGGATCTCTTTGTTATCGAAGGTAATGCCCTTCATATAGTTTGACAAGGAGAGAAAAAGATGGTAATCGGTCGGTGCAAGGTCCGGAGAATATGGCGGATGTGGAAGAACCTCCCATTCAAGCAGTTGGAGTGCGGCTTTAACGACTTGTGCAACATGGGGTCTGGCATTGTTAAGGATTATGTTTTGACCATGTCGATCAGGTCTTTTCAGTCGAATAGCCAATTTCACGCGTTGTAGATGGGCAATGTAGAGCTCCTTGTTGACTGTGGCGTTATTTTCATGCATTTCCCAATGCACCAAGAGGTCTTTACTCAACAACTTCTTTGACAACAGATAAGGCGATATTTGGCGGAACGGCATCAACAAATGGGTCGAGAGTTGGGGAGAGGTTGTAAACAGCAACGGCGAATATATAATTGATTAGCTTATTGATATAATTATTGTTTTTTGTTTAAATAAAAGTCTTTGGTAAAACGCTACGAGCTTATTCCCTAACCTAATATTACAAACATTCTTATATAAAAGGTAATTAATGTTTAGTAATTAATATTCATATTCATTGATTTAATATACAAAAAAACTTTTTCACAGTGTTTTAAGAGCAGAGCATAATTTATTTTTATGCAGAGATATTTCTGGCTTATTTATTTCACTCACATATTTTAAAATAATTATAAAATAAGCAAAATTAATTTACTCAGTGTAATAACGTTGAATTTTCAACAAAAACGGTTGAATGTTTCAATTTTATTTCTTGTAACTGATTTCCTCCCATAAAGTTCAGCTTATGTTTTGATTGCATTATTTTCAAACTTGCTTTTAATCAATTTCTTTGTTTTTATTTTGAAGAATTAAAAATATGGAAACAATAGTAGTTAAGAACTTATTCTTTAGTAAATATTACATTCAGAAGTTTGTGGTTTTCTTTCCAACTTTTTTTATTGTACACGTAGCTTTCCCATAAAAAGCCGTAAACAATATTCTCCACGAAACATATAAAAAGAAAAATCCCTAAGTATAAAATAAATTAATCTAGACTGCAAGAATGCAAAACAATCCACATTCTTGTGCATTTCTTTTAACTTATTTCCTTTACAAACTTGATTAATCTTCTAAAATTCAGGAAAAGAACTTAAATGCTCCATCAAGAAAATGCCTTTTTTCTTTACTCCTTAAATTTGCTTAAAAAAATGTGGCAAATACTATAAGCAATAAAAATGTCCTTTCTTTTACAACTACATTTTTTGTATAAAATGCATCTTATTTGACTATTTTACCTTTCTTTTAAATATATTTGAGAAACCTTTCTACTTCAGAAAGTTTCCTCAAAGACATTTAAAATGTAATCGAGAGAATAATCAGAGATATTTTTGATTATCTAGCGTATAATTATTTTAATTGGGTTTTTAAAATATTTAGTAATAAAACCAAGTATTTTGATAACGTAATTACATTCGGGTGAGTTGAAATCATACTAAAACGTCTTAAGTCAAAAATTATACTCTATTGCTTTACATACTATTTTTAAAAAATGCTGATAGATGGTGGTTAACTTCCTTAACTTCGAAGAAATAGGTCCTGGTTTCGAATCCTGATTCAAACATTGGTGGTCCTTTCTTTCTTTCTGTGTGTTTCTTTAGGGGCAAAGATGACATACCCACTGGGTGCTCCACTGTAAGAAATTGCCAACTTTTTCGCTGAATCTGATTAAATTCTGAAAAGTAACTGGACATTAGAAAAAGAAATGATATATATATGACAAAAGTATAGAATAAATATGACAAAAGTATCGAATAAATATGACAAAATTATCGAATAAATATGACAAAAGTATCGAATAAATATGACAAAAGTATAGATAAATATGTTGTGATTAGAAAAAAATGCGGGAAAAGGACATAGCAATATAATATTTCCTTCATGATTAACCAAACAATCAAGGAAAATATTAGGTATTGTAATATATATATATTTATGTCATTTTCTTACAAATTTGTTGAGTAATGAAGTTAAAAACATTTCGGACTGTGTTTTGAAGAAAAGAAAAATAAAGCTGACACTTCCTACAACTCTCGTACTACCCTTTTGATAGATAAAAGATCATTGAAAGATTTGACTGATGAATAGTGAAAGGTTTTTCAAAAATAGTTAGAAAAATGTAAGTCATATACGATTGGGTATTTTTTACTGTAAAAAATCATTTTATTCTGAAGGAGATAAAAAAATAAAAACAAATTGGCTCTATCTATTTATTTCAAAAAGATATTGCTAACATACTTTAAAACAGACTCTAAACTATCTCGAGAGTTCAAATTATTCAATTACAATTGAATCGATTTCTATTCAGTTTAGATCCTTGATTCGCGTTAAATAATTATATTCTATATATAATTTCTCTTTGTATGGCAACAGTTCTATATAAGTGTGGAAATGTCTTTCCATTAAAATTCTTCTAAATAAGCAAACTAATTTCACTCATGTTGTTTGCCGGTTGTAGCTCGTTTCTTTATAATCCCTTCTTTTTGGCCAGTATGATATGAATGCTTATAAATAATCATCAATATTTATATAATGAAAAATCTTTAATTTCTTAGTAAGATCTTTTACACAGTCCACTGTTTTCCATTATTGTATTTAACGGCAGTTTTCGTTCTAACTTACTCGCCGCATGTTAACTCTTACCTCTTAAAAAAGCTCTGCTTAGAGTTCCATAAAGTAATTTTATTAACAACTTTACATAAAAATGTTCTTTGCATAAAAACATTCTAAAATCTATTACCAGATGTAACTGAAACTTGCATTATGAAACGCAATTCAATTATGTTATATTAAAATCGATTTGTTAAAAATTGATGCAAAATTCATTGCACATATTACGATACAGTGATTTCAATTATTAATTTGATTAAAAATTTGTTTTTATGTATGTTTCTATAAATATGTAGATATAAAGATAACATTAATTTAAAAATACAGGGTGATCCAAAAGTCAGGAAGAACTTTAAAAATGAATAATTCGAAAACGAATCACGATACAAAGATGCTGTTTGCACCAAACGGATAGAAAAGAAACCGGGTTTTGTGTGGCAATGAAAAAAATATTTCTGTTGGTGACCAACAGATGGCGCTGTCGGATTTCTGATGTAGGATTATGCAAAGCAACAAACGATATAAAAAGAAGCAACTGCAGCAGGTAATGGTAGTCGAAGCTGGTATGCATCGCAATGCTGTCCATAGTTGAGAAAGCCCTCTTAGTAAAACTGTTTTATAAGAATTTGGAAAGTGCCATTGCGGCATTGCGAGCATATCGCTACATGAAGGGTATGCGAGACAAAAGCAAAAGACCAATAACGTCTTCTGCATTGAACAAAATTGTGAAAAAATTTGAAGCTACAGGTTCTTTGGCATCACGTCAAAGAAGTTGACGTTCTTCACTGCAGCTGCTATTGCAACGACAGTGGAGCAGACGGTGCAAGCCATGTCGGCGGTTGCTGCACATGGGGAGTGCAGTGCTCGAGAAGTTTCGAGGCAGACAGGAGTGTCGTACGGAAGTGTCTGGAGAGAGCTGCGAGTAACTTTGCAACGGTATCTCTACAAGTTGCAACATAACTAAAAACTGAAACCTCCTGACTTCGACTCTCGCCAACATTTTGCGAATTTGGTCTTCAGTAAGATGGAAGAGCAGCACGACTGGCTTCACACTGTGCTTTGGACAGATGAAGCACATTTCACACTCTCTGGCGCTGTTAACACCCACATTTGTCGAGTGTGGACCACAGAAAATCCACATGCATTTGTTGAGGTACCCTTGCAACAGCCTAAAGTGACAGTCTGGTGTGGCTTCACTGCTGATTTCATAATTAGTCCATTTTTTTCGAGGAAGTCACACAGACAAGTTTCCAAACAGTTTCTTTCACCGGTAAGTGATATCTAGCACTGTTACAGAACAGCATTATTCCTGAACTGCAAGCGCGACAGGCACTCCAAACAGTCACCTTTATGTAAGATGGAGCACCACCTGCCTGTGCAATCCCTGCTACGCTCAACATTTGGGGAGGATCGTATTATCAGTCGCTACTTTAATCACGCATGGCCTCCAAGATCTCCCGATCTCACACCCTGTGACTTTTGGCTGTGGGGCTGCTTGAAATCAAAAGTGTACAGCGACCAACCGGCATCACTAGCGGCACTGAAAGATGCCCTCCGCCAAAATGTGTCTGCCATAACGCAAGAAATGCTACTAAATGTTGTGAATGGATTGGGGACTCGTCTCTCAGCTTTACTTCTGAATGATGGACAGCACATTGAACATTTAATGTAATTAGTACTAATTAACTGCAATTAATCTGACTTCATTAATCATTGTTTCATTTGTAAAACATCTTTTGTTGCAACAAAACACTATAGCGCCATCTGTTGGTCGCCAACAGAACTATTTTTTTCATTGCCACACAAAACCCGGTTTCTTTTCCATCCGTTTGGTACAAACCGCATCTTTGTATCGTGATTCGTTTTCGAATTATTCATTTTTAAAGTTCGTCCTGACTTTTGGATCACCCGGTATATTCTCAAGTATATATTCATTTCATTAACATAATTTGTAATCTAAAAACATTTCAGTGAAAACCGGTCTTTTAAACATTAGTTCCACTTTTATTTTCTTTTGAAAATCTGATATGTTTATCAGTTGACAATAGCGAACTCCCCTGTTCCTAACTCCAAGTAGCTTTACAGTTTAATGGGAACTGCTTTTATTTAAAAATAATTAAAATATGCCATTTTAATTTTTTACAACAGTTGAACATGATTATTTTATAACACCTCTTAAAATTCTGGTTAACTGTAAGGATGAAAACAAGATGACAATATAACGGAGTTAATGATGAATTATAAACAGTTAAGACCTAATAGCTTCTTGTTTTCCAAAAAAGTTCTTGAGTATAATTAAATTAAAATTTATAAATCCTATTCAAAAAAACTTTAGATATTTACAACGACAGAGCTTTAATTCAGTCATGAACATGCTCTTAGCTAAGCTGTAGAAGTGTTCCCAGTCACACAAAGTACGTTTTCATGGTTTATTAGGAATTCAACAGTTTTGTTTAATTTCGCTCTCTCTGTACGATTTCTCAAAATTCTCTTCTTCCAGATAATCTTCCGATTTTTGCTGGGTATTACTAAATGTCAGGATAATGCTAAGGAGCAGGTAGTCAAGAAGTTGAGTGGGTTGCCTTTCTTTCCACAAGTGCATTCATTGGAATCAGAAATGTGGAAACTGTGAAAGTAAAACAGAAATGGGCCATAGCCCGTAAAGAAAAGTACCTCATTCCAAGTCCAGTCAAGGGTTTTCCTGCTAACTTTTAGTATCATCTCATGAACATTTCTTCCAGTTATTCCATTGTCCCATTCTTCCTGCCTGCGATCCATTATCGAACTATCAAGTATTGATTTAGTATGACAACGTGGTAATGGTAGGACCTGATTTGAATTACTTGATTGTGCACCCATTTTTGCCATTCTGCCCGCTGCCTCCTTTCTTTCTGTACCTTGATAGCCAATCCAGCCAATCCTCATTTTATCTGCTGTTGTTAGTATATCTTGCATTTCTCGTACCATTGGACATTTGTTAAGAGAATTGGAGTTCCTTGCCAAGGTCTGAGAGAATAATTATCTCTTTCTTCGGTTGGAGAAGTAGAAAGAAAACCAATCTGCTCTGCATGATCCATATTTATTTCTTTAGTTATATATTTCGGCTGATGAATCATGTTGCTGGGTAAGTCGTAAGCGATATTATTATTTTAATTTATAAAGCAAATTGCTTTATTTTATAGGTTACTTAATGGATATAATTACGAAAAAATTAATAACTTAATCTAGCTTAAAAATTATTACTAACTCTGTATTGAAGAGGTTAATCTGTAAACAAGTTTAGATACAGAAGTAAAAAAATCGCGGAATATTCGGATTTGAAATGGAATGAATCTTGATAAACAGTTGAACTGCTTGCCAAAATGTATACAAATAATATTTAAAAATTCCAAATAGTTTAAAATACAAGATAATAAGAATATAATATAGGAAGAAAAATCTTGTGTCTCTATGACTAATAGGAGTAGAGATACAGGCTTAATTAAAATTCGCTAATATGCTAATTAACCAAAAATAATTAGTGCCCAAAGGGTTAGGATACGAACCTCAGAACGAGCATGCGCAGAAGCTAAAAGTGCACTTAGGAATATACACGATAATGACATAAAAGACTAAGAGTGAAATTGAAAAACCGTAGGGAGAAAAACAATTTCTTCAAATACTTAAAAATTAATTCAAAATCAACCACTTAAGATATTGCAAAAATAATGATAGCAATCAAATTCTAATAAAAAAGGACATAATATACCAAAAGAACAAGCTTAAATAATAATAATCAAATGTATGATGAGAAATTAAAAGCAAAAGATCACAACTAAAAAAAGTAAATATTTTCTTTTTACTAAAATCAAGACTTTATTTTAAAATTAATTAAAAATCAACAATTGCAGTCAGAAAACAAATTTTGGTATCTTTTAAGTCATTGGAAGTTTAGGATTAAAGTGCAAAAAATCCACGCAATATAGTCATTAGTTTTTGATTAATGACTAGTTAATCATGAAAAATCATAATCTTTGTGTAAGAAAAAAGAAAATATGGAATTTTTAGATTCAAAAAATAAGTTATATAATTAGTTCTAATTAAAATTTTTAAACTGCGCAAATTGTCGCTTTATAAGCATTAAATTACCTAATAAATGATATAAAATTTAGACACTGGTTGCTTTTCATTAATTTTTGATGATGACTTGAAGTTATGCTTGCATCAATAATATGAATCCAAAGTTCAGCATAAAATTTTGCTTCATGAAAATACTCGGAGGTTTTTTCTTGATGCATATACTGAAAGCTTGAAATGTCTTTTTGATGTAGTGATGAAAATTGAATTTGTTACCTTTAGGTGATGAAACATTAATTATTTCGTATCGGCAGCTAGTAATCTCAAATGCCAGTGTATAGGAAGTGCCTCCTCTGTTGCTAAGCTGCCGGAAGGGTGGCGTCATTCAGACTCCATTGGAAATACATTATTATTTTCAGAATGTTTCGTAAATAGCAAAGAAACTAGTGGAGGTTAAATCATGAGATTTTGGTACGTATTATAACTTTGAAAACTGAATCGAATAATGTGGTTGTGGTGGGACTAATCCCCATCTGGTTTAGTGGAACTAGACCAGATCCATGAGATCATAGATAGCCAAAAAGTTCAAAAGCAGATGTGTACTTTTCAAAGCCTCTTCACGAGAAAAGCCCAAGCACATCAAGATGTGTTGCGGGCAAAAGGAAGCATTGTCGCACTTGGGGCATGATGGGTATTTTCTTTCACCGTCCTAAAAGATCATACACTTCAAGTGGCCAGTAGAAAATCGAAACTGTGTGGTCTGATGTACTCTGGAGCCCTTAAATATAAATCGAATAATGTAACATACGTAAATAATCAGCTAAGAAAAACAGTCCTGATACTTTGTCGATTGAAGAGAGTTCAATATACGTGTATGCCGCTAGAAAAAGGGGTTATGTTTATCAGTGTTGAAAAAAGTATATTAATTGTTCAATATCATGGAATTCATTTGAGCTAGACAAAAAGTAAAATCTTATGTTCAGCTTTAAAAAGGCAACAAAATTATTTGAAGTTGTATAGAACAATATCCTATCGATCAACCATTGATAGATAAGCAAAGTATCCTCTATCAATCACATACATTAAGTTAAGTTACCATAAAGAACGATACAGTTACTGTGTACGCTAAGCTACAAAATATGACAGAGTACTATCCATATGATAAGTCAGGTGAACTAAATATCTTGTAGATGTCACTGGTGATCTACAAGATATCTTGTAGATACACGAGATCATTCATCAAACAGGCATTTATTTCATCGGATGGGAAAAAGAAGAATTAAAGAGTTACGCCAAGAGAAGAACCTGTGAGGAGCACTTTGGTGCATTTTGGTGCACTTGATGGTGCATTTTCAGATGTAAGAATTACATCAAAATGTTACTTTTTCATCCCAAAAGATGTTTTCAATAGATCACTTATGAAATTATTTCAATAAAATATAAGGTGAATTCATTTTAATACAATTGTTGCAAATGTTTGCAATTTGTAGCAAAAATTTTATTTTTGCATAAAATGTTTTTTAAAACAGTAAATTTTATTTACTGTTTTAAAAAAATATTTATCTTCAACTTTAAAAAATTTACTTTGTGAATGTTATAACACAATATATATAAAAGAAAATTTAATTAAATTGTAAAATTAAGAATGATATTTGAAAACTTAGCCATTTTTGAATTATTGCATAAATCCAAGTAATCATATAGATCAGTGTTTTTTAAATAGATTTTTTAAATATTGTTAAACAGTTTCATTAATTGCCAAAATTTATATTATTTTAATATTTTAGTTCAAAATATCTGTTTCCTTGAACTCATATAATTTTATTAAAAGTAATTTATTAAAAAAGATAAATTTACATTTTACTGAGCTTCCCCCGCCATAAAAATCTGACGAGACACGTAGATGTTTTATTTTATAATATGGTCCAAAGCAAAATTTCAAATGTATATTACGAAAGTTACAATGCCTTCTGACTTAAAATCAAAAATATTTCATTATGATATGTTTAACAGAATATGTTTATTGAAAATATTTTTTTATAAAAGATCACAAAGTTTTACTACATAATATTTTTTTATTGTTTTCAGCTTTAAAAAGATGTAACTGATTTTATTTATGTTTACTTAGTTAATATCTGTATTTCTAGATTATATATGTGCCATATGCTTTTTTAATTATTGCTTAAAATGATTGCTTAAAAGCCAAGTTTGAAATAATAAAAGAAATTCATTTTCCAATTTATAGATATGTTCGTTAATAAAAGCGTTAAACGTGTATTGAGTAGCCTGAATAAGGTTTGTTTTTTCTGAAATTATTATAACAAAATTAGGAAACACATTTTTCTGTATTATATATAGAAAAATTTTGAATTATCAATAATTTTAAAAAATAATTTCATATCAGCTGACATTGAAACAATTACTATTCAAAATCAAGCAAACGATTTTGGCATAGAAATATTTATTAAATTTGAATATACATATGAAATTATAAGGACTAAATAAATACATTTTTTTAATAATCTTTATATATTAAACAATTAATTTTATGTATCGATTTTTATTGATTTTTTGCAACATATCTATGATTGTTATCAATTTATGAATATTTCGATATTTTAAAAATGTAATGAAATTATATTTAATTTAAGTTATATTAATTTTTTTAATTTTACCTTTATTATAAATTATCTTTAGATTAATTAAATACAGATGATTATTATATCAAAATAGCCTTCATTCATTTATTTTCTTTTTTATAGAGATAGTATATAGATGGTGTGTACGTTTTAAGAACATGCATTATTTTTTTAATAAGATAATGGAGAAATTTTCTTCTAATCAATTTCATCTATCGAAACGATTGTTAACACCAAATGAGATATTAAATATATAACATAAACATATCATAATTGTATATTTTCTAGGAAAATTCCTTCAATATATGTTATTATTTAAAACGTTAAACAGATTTTGAAACATTTGTAATAATTCTTATTGTTATCTCAGAATAAACGAAATAGAAATTTCATTTCCAAAAGATAAACACTAATATGGCTAAAACGTTATCAAAAGTCCTTGTGAACTACTTTATAAACAGAAAAACTAAAATTAGTTTAATGATGATATTTAACAATGACAGTTTTTATTTATTGAATTCTTTTTACGATGATTTCACAGTATTGTTTACCAATTATAAATTATAAGATGTATTTTAGAAAGTTATCATAATATTAAAAAGTAAAATAAATTTATCGTTTTAAATATTAGAACAAATAGCTATGAGCAACCAGTATAGTTTTAAAATAGTTAAAAAAAATAGTTATCTAATTAAACATAATTATTCGGAAAAAAATATAATATAAAATTATCAAACTCAAATAAGTTTTGTATGCAATAAAATGCTCAGCAAATGTATATATATATATATGTATATATATATATATACATATATATATATATATATATATATATATATATATATATATATATATATATATATATATATATATATATATATATATATATATATATATATATATATATATATATATATATATATATATATATATATATATTGATTATGTACATACTTTTCGGCACAAATTAATTTTTAAGAACAAATGCAGCATTTTGAAAGGAATTAAGGGCACATACTGCATAATTTTTATAGTCCATATCTATTTTATTTCTCAAAATCTATGACGTAATAAAAAACAGGTTGCCAGATACATAGGAATATCCACCAAAATATCACCAAACTGAGGTTTCGGTATCCTAGATTATACGGCAGCTGTGCCGAACTAACTTTAGCAGAAAAAAATTTTAGGAATGTTAAGTACCTTAAGTAACTTGATTTTTTTTTCGAGAAATGTATCTAACTAACTTTTATCCATTTTAATATATTATTTGAGTACATTATCACACAAACAAATCCATTATAAAAATAAGAGACATCGATATATTTTTTATATTATATAAAAATTTAAACAAAAAATAGTAAATTTAATTTTTAACTTCATTTAGTAATATATTCATAATAATTGATTGAATTTATTATACAAAGAACTTATTTTCTATATACTTTTATATAAAGTTTAGATTCTTTATTCTTCTGATATATGTAAAATTTTATCTCTCCAGTTATTAAGTTTAAAAATGCATAAGCTTTCAAATCAAAATTAGACTGTTCATAAACGTTATAATTTTAGATAAAATTCCCATTTTGTTAGGTTAATAGACAATGAAAAATTCATAAAACTGTTAATTGAGGAAAAGTTTACTATGATGAAAAGACATGCAGTGATAAAAGATACTCGTATCATACAATTGTAGTTATATTGTAAGATAAAATTAACATTTTCTACAATATATAATCTCTCAAATTGCATAGCTTATGTCATTTCTTCAAATTGGGTTTAACAATGATCATTTTATTTTGATATTTGTTTAATTAAAATATTTTTTTCTGCTTATTATTAATTCTTTTAACAATCTTTATAAAATTTCCTTACTTCCGTAACTAGCGATAAGTTGTTCCTAAAACTTGAAAGAACGTCATATTTTATCTTTAGTTTTATATTATCAATATGCATCATTAATTTGAAACGTCTTTCATTATCATTTCTAAATCCGATAGCAATCAACAATTGATTTGCCATTATTATAAAATATTTGATTGGTGAATTTAAATGCAAATTAGTTTTAAATTTAAAATTCCAATCATTTGCTTAGTAACTAATGTTAATTACAGATTAACTCCTTTTAAGTAATAAATATTTAATTCACGTAAATTTTCCATAGAAAAGAAGGGTGCTAATTGATTGTATAGTTAATTATGTCTTAATTATAAAATATATTTTATTATAATTTAATAGATTCTTTAAGAAATTATTTATTTTTTATATACATCTATAATATTTTAAGAAAATTAACGTGAGAATGTTTTAGTCAGGAAATGTTTCATTATATTTCTGTCAGTTATCACTTACTTGTTTTTATCGAAATGATTTAATTCAATTTGATAAATTCAAAATTATAGCTTTTACTAATTTTGAGGAAATGACGAAGTTTCTCATTGAATATAATTCTGAATTTTAATGAATTTAAAATTACTTTAAATTCCAAAGCAATTCTGTAAAATTCTGCATATGGGTAAAAACTCTAAATTAAATAATGATTAAAGGTTTAAATGTAGTTATCATAATTAACTAATTTGGCAATTTTGAAAAATTTTGTTACGCATATGATAATATTCAAAAGAAACATTGATATCATCAGAAAATGATATTAATAATTCGATCTTACATATGCTAAAAAATAGGACCATATTTCTGCGTCAAACCTTTACCAACAGTAAAAGATACATAGATTACATTAACATTTAGTGATGAGAATAATCTTTTAAAAATTTTTTATTTTTCCTCATTGTATTGTTATTTTTCTTAACAAACAATAATTGATACATAGTTTAGATAAAAAAAAATTATGTATATTTTTAGTTCTATTTTTCTGATTTTTCTTTGTGAATTAATACGATTTAGTATTATTTGTGATCACAAAGCAAAAAAAAAATCATTTGGTACAACAATAATTACTTTATCAAAATTAAAACATGGACATACACTCGCTTACCATTTCCTAAAATAATCCTATTCTGAAAAGAAAATCCAATAGGGAAGATAAATCTCTTCATCTTAAAAAATAAATAAATAAATAAAAAAAAATTCTTAATCATTCTTAATATACACACAACTTAAATGTTTACATAGCATTTGCCATTAATTTTTCGTTGAAGTACAAAGCTACATTTTTTTAATTAATGCAAAGATCTCAGGATAACTAAATTTGTTAGATTATCAGAAAGTTTTGTATGCAAGTTAAGTTATAAGCAAATACCAGATAAAAAAACACTTAGAGCAAAACAAGAGCATACTAAAGTAATCCCTGACGACAGAACTGTGATGTTGATATATGTAATGTATATAAAGAGTATAATGTATATAAATATATATATAAAGTATAAATGTAAGCACACACACATATATATATACATATATATATACATATATATATAAAGTATATTAAATATATAAAGCGATTTCTGTTTTTTTTTTGCAGAAGACGGTTATTTTTAATTGTTACATTTCAGTTTCAAATTACTATGAAATGAAAAATGAGACATCTTTGAAAAAGAGTCTAACAAAGAAAGTCTTTTATCAATTATAATTTTTCCTAACTTAAAGTGATTGCTTACGTTAAAAATTAGAGTAAGTATTTAATTTTTAACATAAGCAGTTTCCATGAAATTTTCTTGTTGAAATAACTAAGCTTCAATTTTATAACATGCATAATTTTTTGATGCTTCATAATTACTTATTTAGTTTGATTTTTTAAAGCATAGCGAATTTTGAAATCTAAAATATATCCTTAAAAATTACTAAATTTCAGTGATTTTAAAACATTTTTTGATTTTAATTTTCTAATTAAATTTTGCTGATATTAGTTAGAATCAGTATTGATGTTATTAATCACAGTCAGAACTTTTTCCTTAGGCAGTATAATGGTAGAAAAATTTATGTCTATAAATAAAAAACAATAAAATAATTCAGTTTTGTAAATATTGACTGTAATAAATATAGTTTGCTATTGATGTCTTACAGAAAATAAAGTTTATTTGTTAGGATTTTGCAAGCTTCTAATGGTGATTCGCTGGAAAAATATTTCTTTTATTATCTCTAATTTAAAAATTTTAGCAGATAGGAGAATTTAAATATTTGCTAAAGACATGTTTTGTACTATACGACTTCAATAAATTCTATACAATAAGAATGTTTATATTATCTTTACATAAAAGAGCTACTAACCTGAGCATCCGAAAAAGTAATGAAATAGAAAGTTTAATCAAGATTGTCTATTCTATTTAAACTTTAATAGGAACAATAAAGTAAAACATTACTTATAATAATTATTCAATAAAATAGCTTCATTGAGCAAAAATGTATTTATTTGAATAATAATTTTTAGAAAAATAATCATATTTGTGATAATATTTCATTAAATGTAGTTCATAAATTGTAAATGTAGCTCATAGAATTTAGAAATAAAAATTCAAACATTATTTTCATAAATTTTGATTAATAAAAAAATAAGTAAGTTATCGCTATAAAAATAAAATATGATTGACAAATTTACCTTTAAAACTTTGATAATTTTACGATAAATCCATGGCAATTATTCTAGATTTTTGTGCATTTATTATCATTTTTTTCATTGAGGAAACTCATTAAAATTTAAGCACAAAAAAATACCACTTTGATATAATAAATTTAAATGGTTGATGAATATGCCAACAGTTATAAATGATTTGAAATTTGATGTTAGATTTATTCAAATTTTTTAGTAAAAAATTATCTCTATGTGATAATTATTGAACATTTCTCAAATCAAATTGCATGAGTTAGTTTATGAAAAAAAAACATTTTTATTAGAATGGTGATTTTAGTCTATTAAATTGAATCTATTAGTTCTATAAACTAAGGGATGTAATAATAAATATTTTACAGTTTAAATCTTCCATTATAATAAAAACAAAAATATAAATGTAGATTATGGATAAAATCATTAGAAATCCATTACATTGTCCATTTTTGGTATCACATTGCTGAAAATCGAAAGTCTTTTCTCAGTGGAAAAATGTCTGCTTTTTCTACAATTTGCTAAAAGAACTAAAGTAAAGAGTTGTTCATCGCTGCATCAACACATGTATTTAAAAACTTCAAAAGTAAAAAGTAATAGAAATGGAAATATTAATCATGGTTTGGTTTTCCTCCTTATGCATTTTTCTTTCATGTCACAATAGCATAACTTTCTTCATATTTATAAAAATACTCATTTGGTATAATAAAATTAGCTCATTCTTCAATAAAATTATGCAGTATTTGTGAAATAGAATAGGAAAAATGATTTTTCCATCACTATATGTATTCTAATTTTAAAACAAATTCTGTTTATTTTAGTGCATTAACAAACATTTTGATTTCAATGATGCTTATATAAACTTAATTTTCTTAAATTTTGAATAAGTAATTCATATTTTGATAAATTAATATGCATGTAATTGTGGCAAAAAGTCATTTTCTTAAAAATGAACTTTTTGCATTTCTATTATTATTTGTTGTTCTGCTTTTTTCATCATCTGTATTTAGTAAAATAGCTTTATTGAAACAAAAGTATAACAAATATATAAAGCATTGATTGGAATATTGCTTAAGAAAAATTCAAAACTCAAATGACACTGAAAAGGATTTATTGTTTATCATTCAATAAGTAACTTTTAGTTTATTAAAAGGATAAGAATATATTAAATATATATAATAAGGATACGTAGAATAAAGAATTTATACATAATATTAATAAATTGATTTTTAATGAATATTCGATGCACATGTTTAGTAATGCAATAAATTTAATTGATCCCATCCCAACAAAAATAGATTCTTTGAAGCCGTGTAATTAATTTGAAAAATAAATTTTCAAAATTTCTAGTGAGAATTTCAAAAATCAGCTGTCAGATAAGCATAGGATTCTACCCTGATTTGCCCCCCCTTCAAAGGAATAAAATTTATTTTAGACAATTGTTTCCCACATTTAAAATGAAACATTTTGTACATTAAACTGTATAACTAATCAAAAATATGCAGTAGGATTTAACACTTTTCAGATATGCGCAAATACATGATTTTCTTATAAATGTGAACAGTATTACACAATCTACGTATATGTATGTATATATATATATATATATATATATATATATATATATATATATATATATATATATATATATATATATATATATATATATATATATATATATATATATATATATATATATATATATATATATATATATCAGCAAACCATTTTTGTAAAACATTTATAATTAACTTTTATTTTAATAAAAATGTGTCACTATGTTTAAAATTTCCTTAATTTTTTAGAACCTTTTTCTCGTATAAATTTAAAATAAAATTACATGTCAATGCAAAATTCAGAAAAATTATGAAAAAAAATTATTTTTCATAACACATGTTTATATTTTAGTATAACTTTCTAATTTTGACACTAATTTTAAATTTAGTACTGTAAGTCATTTTCCCACATAATCATTCATTTTAATAAATGTCTTAAGTTTATAAATTTAAATAAGGATTTTTATGAATTTTATTCTGAATAATTATTTTTTATTCTTTTACAAATATTTATTTTAATAAATAACTAATAATATTTTTCTTAATAAAAAACATTATTTTCATTTGATAGATTATATAAAGCAGCATTTGACTGGCAATAGATATATCATAGTTTGTTTAAGAAATACTGATCATAGTTTTCACCAACTTGTTCATTGAAGAAGTTTCCCTTACTTGTACTTTATGCACTTAGAAGAGATTCCTTGAAACTGGATGTAATTTGTATCATCTAGTTACCAGGTAACCTTGAATTACTACAAACTAATTACATTACTTTAAGTGCCAAGACAGAGGCACAGATTCTTCTCAACTACTGGGCACTATGAGCACGTTCTTAAAACAAAGAGAAAAAAACCACTCAACAAAAAGTTACCTAGAAAAAAAAATCAACGAAAACTTTTTAGCTAAACAGTAATATATGAAAAGGAGAATACATTTAATGTGTTTTTACTTACAATTTTAATTATAATGACCTAAAATTACGTGTATTCGTTAAATTTTACATGTTACAATATGGAATTATACATGTAAATAATATATATATATATATATGTATATATATATATATATATATATATATATATATATATATATATATATATATATATATATATATATATATATATATATATATATATATATATATATATATATATATATATATATATATATATATATATATATATATATATATATATATATATATATATATTCATCTATATTCCCCAATAGATTTTAAAAGAACATTTAAAGATTTAAAGATGAAGTCTATATATCATGATCATAACATATCATTAGATAATAAAGTTAACAGTGGAAATCACAAATATTTACATAAGTAAAATTTTAATTTAACGGAAATTTATAATTTAAGTAGTAATCACGTAAAAACAGCTTATATTTAAAATTAAAACAAATGTCAATAAACATGATTTATTTATAGAATTTACTCAATTAACATAATATTTTCTTTGCATCTTTAAAAAACGTTAACACATATACACATACAAACGTTATCACATATATACATACACACACATGCATTAAAAAGCAAGTCTTCATTGCTTTCCTAATTCAAAAAGTCTGGAATTTTTACTAACATGACAACATTGATAAAATAAAACAATTACTTACAATTCAAGAATTAAATTAAAGAATTAAGTTCATGAATTAATTCAAGAACTAAGTTATTAATGCGTGTAAAGTAAACTAAAATGTGAAATTTATAGAGCTCTTATTAATTCGTCTTTGATAACTAGAAAATAAAATGAAAAGCATTCGAAAATAAAGAATTTTTCATAAAGTAAACGAGCAGTTTTTATTTATTATTTTAAAAAATATTAAATTTTAGTTTGAATAAGCATTTAGAAATAACAAATGTATACATCTGAGAAATTAGTTGTTGCTATTTTTTAAATCTTTTAATAACTATTATAAATTGATTTTGAAAAAATATTTCAGACATTTTTGATAAATATTGTAATACATAATGTATTTTCGGTATTTAAAAGCAATTTCGGATATTTAAATATAAAAGAATTAAGGTTTTTCTTTAATTAGTTTTAATATTCAATTGATTATTTAACTTGATTTTAATATGATTTAAATTATTAAATTAGTTTTATATATTAATTTCAAAGTACTGAAATTAGTTTTATTTTGAGAAGTATACAAATTGCTTAGGTATATTCTTTAGGATGCGGTGAACACGAACCAAATATATCATTATTTAGGCCCTATTAAAATTCACCTTTTTTTTAGCAGAATAACTTCTGGCAATTTTTTTCCAAAATGAACACCCATCTCAGCAAAAACTGATTAACTTTATTGACTATTAAACTAAAAATCATGGGATTTCTTTATGAATAATTTCTAGATAAATTAATTTACAAATCAATTAGTATTAATATATATCGATAAGTTATAAATCAATTACACTATTATCCATAAATTAATGATAACGCAAGCTCAGGCAAAGAAAGGGACAGAAGCAAAACAAATGAGACTTATTTGTAAAATCTATTTGCTAAACAAAAAGCAAAGAGCAAATAAGATTCTGTATGTTTGACATCATTAATAATAATTGCAATTTTTACTCTCTGGAGCAAATTTCAAAAAAGAACCTATTTACAAAAACCAAACTATAACATAGTTGGTATGATGTTTAATACATAGTATGTCTCCCAGATGATCCAATACAACACCTAGGCATGCTGAGTATCAAATTATCAATCTGAACTTGGGGAATATTACACCACTCACATCAAGCAATGCTCTCCAAAGCTCTGCAATTCGTTGGCCAAGCATATTTCACACGTGCTCTATTGCATTCAAGTCCGGTGAGTATGCTGGCCAGTCCATACGGGTAATATCCTCCGATTGAAGGCATTCGTCTACAATGTTTCCACGGTATGGAAGGACGTTGTCATCCATAAACAGAAATATTGCACCCATGGCGTCTCGAAACAAACGTACATATTGTTCCAGAATGACATCCTGATTGATGTGGCCTATCATGGTTGCATTCTAGACATGCAGGATAGTTCTGGAACCCAGAATAATTCCTCTCCAAACGAGCAATCCTGCACCACTGTAACGGTGTCGTTCAATGGTATTCTGATGGTCGAGTTCGATGAGATGTAAGTCCGATGAGAATCAGACTGAAAGCTAAACCTGAACTCGTCGGAAAACATCGCATAAGACCATTGTTGTGCCCAGCAAACACAAACTGCCGGCAAAAATCCGGGCCGCTGCTGGCCAAGCCGGTTTTCTGTTGGCCACGGCAAGCCTCTCATGGTTGTTTGATGGCCCAGCTCCGGCCATTACGGCCACGGGTGAGTGCTGGCCAAAATTAACCGGGTCGTAGCTGGATGATAAGCGGTGGGCCAGCAGATTCTGGCCATTGATGGCCCAACAGTTTTTGGCCATCAAAACCAAGACAGTTACTTTTTATTAATAATTATCCCAAATTATTAATTACGGGGGCTTGTTTTTTGAAATTTGAAATGTTCATGACACAATATTCTATACATTTTTCTTACACTTAGAAATTTAAATGAAATAGTTCTATTATAAAAATTATTCCTTTATATTTGTTATGTTTTCTTCGTATTTTTTGACTGTTAGTTAACAAATTTACATTTGAGTATTAAACTTTGATTTGACAAAAAATTTTCAAATGAAAGGTTGTGAAAAATAAGGATTCAAAATAATAATAATAATGAATAAATAAAATAATATATATCTTATTATCAGAAATTTGCATTTTAAAAATTTATTATAGACATCTGGGAATATAAAGTTCATTAGTTTGTTATTTATTTCAGAATGAATATATTCTTCATTTATCAGTCATTCAATTTTTAATATATATATTGTATATATTAAAAATTATTTTGTATATATTTCTTTTTTTTCGAATTATCTATTTGAATTTCAGGCTCTATATAATTCTCTGAAAAGGTGTTTTGTTGAGTTGCACCTTATGCTTTCATAGATATGTACTCCTAAGCCCATAATTGGCCACTACCAGTCAAATAGACAGCATCCGAGTAGTAATCATCGTAACTTATAAGCATTATTCTCCAATACATGCGATATCCTAACTCTTTGCTTCGGTTGATATTGCAGTCATGACTTGTTTAAAGCGCCCTAATCGCCTGTGGTAAATACGATGGATCTTTGGTTATACCTGGATTCGAACTCACTACTTTCCGATAGTAAGAAGGAAGGTCTGAAGATGGCCACCACGACGTAAATGGGCCCCGTGTTGCCAAATATTAAATGTGTCGATTGAGATGGTGTTTATTAAATTATGTGGATCAATCATAGAAACATCGGAAACATTACAAGTATAATTCAATACAAAAATTATCTGTTAACTTCACAGAAATTTTTTTTTATTTTATAGGCAAAAATCACTTTTTTATAAAAACAAATTTTACTGTGCTGCAAACAAACTTAACTCATAACTCTATGTTTTTGACAGCAAAACAACCTACTTTTCAGAAAATACAGGTGTTTACTGTTTATATATTATATAGTAGTGTGACGTTAAAAACTGCTATATATAATATGATATAACAGTGCTTAAAAGACAGTAATATAAAAAACACTTCTTTTGAATATAATTAGCAAAAACTGCTTTTTTGCATTAAAAAAATTTCTTCGAATTGGAAAGATTATATGTAATTTAGCTAACCTTAGCAATTGTCGAACAATTTCAAAAGAAAGTCCTTTTTGAATTTCTTTAGAATTTTTCACAATATTCAAGGGATTATTATTTTTTTAAGCCAGCTTTTTATGATTGTTAATGTTTAGCATGTGAATAGCACGTACTTATTAGAATTTTCACACCTCACTTTTGATTTCATTAATATTTGCATAACAATCTTTAATTTTTATTCAAATTCTCTATTATTTCTGAAAATCAAGCTCTGAGCATAACGCCGCCTATAATATTACTGTACAACGCCAATATTTTTTAAAGCCAAACTTGGCTGATTTTCATCTTACATTACGGGGATAGGGGAAATTAAGATAGGGAATACTAAGATTGGGGAAATTCTTGGAAAATCTTCTCCCCTTAAGAATCCCGCTGTTTTATGACAGAGCGGGAAACAGCTTCCTTGTCGACTAAGGAATTAACTTTTCTTACTTTAGGGCATATGTATACGAATAGCAGAAATGGTTTCTGTAAATAATGCATGTTATATTCCTGCCGTTTATTTTGGGAAAATGGCTATATGTATTTTAATTTTAAATTCGCTATTTTCATTTAAAAGTATAGATTATAGGATTGAAATACTATAAATTGTTCTATATATATGTATACTGAAACCAGAATACCAAAAATTATACCCAAAATTAGAGTTCAGTTACAAATGAATAGTTTTATTTTATGTGGATTCTTAGTTGCTCTAAAAATAATATTTTATAATAATCAAAAAATATAATATCAAAATTAGATCGATTTTATTCTTTTTTAACTGATACACAGTATGTAAATTTATACAATTAACCAGCATGTATACGATATGAACGTTTAGAATCGACATTGTTATCCATTATCAAAATGAGATTTGACAGCTAGATTCAAAGGATTTCCATTCTTGTGCTATCATCACATACCGATCATATGGTGCACTTGGCTTTGTGTGATAATTATGTAAAAAATACATTTATTAAATACTTAAAATGGCCTTTAATTGTTAAAATATCTTCTACCGTAATTTCATTCCGATTACTCATCTTTATTTAATAATTTCAAAGTAGCTTTCATTAGGAACTGTATGGGGTATCAATATTTTAATTTCACCCATTTACAATCTTCGAAATAATAATCTAATAAAAATAATAATCCACTAATGATAAGCTAATATGTTTTCATTCCAATAAAGACTTTAAAATATATGTAAAAATCTTCATTAGAATGCAATGGACGCAACAGTGAAAATAAAAGAATAGAACCGGTGACAGTGTTGAATGGAATTTTTAATTTATTCTTTAGTTGACTGTTGTTGAAATATTTTCAACTCAAATTTATATTTTAAATTAAATAATTTGTGTATTTAAATGTATCTGTATTTAAATTTTCCAAAAACTTAATCAATTAAAATAATTAAATTAGTAGCTAAAAACGAAATATTTTGGTGGATTAAACTTACACCTATTTAAATGTGAATACTATCCATAGATTTTCTGATGTTTCTGTTTTTGTAAGGGATTATAAATGTCATTGATTTAAAAAAGAATAAAATATTTTTCTTTAGGTTAAAGTCTTGTCAACTTTGGTCAATATTTTCACCCGATTTCAATGATAGTTAAAGGGATTATAAAACTTATCAGTCTTTTTATGCTTGCAAAAGTATTGCAATTTTTTAATTAAATTACCTAATGTTGCAACTTTATTTGGCAATTTTATTGTAATATTCTCTTTGATTTATTTTAACTGGTTGATAGATTGTCACTTTTTGGTATATTTTGCAAGCAAGGGCTAATATCTACAGTAAAAAGTGTGTACTCCATCACTAATTTCACAATTAAGCTGAGAATCAAACCCCTTAATTGTTGAATTGATGATTGTGTTACTTTAACTATTGCAATGATTGGTATTGGTTGTAAATTAAAATATAAATGTTTTTTAAATGGGAAAATCATTTATCATTTGAAATTATCATTTACTTGGTTTTTTATGTATACTTTCCTACTAAAAATTTAGCAAAGAATCGAAAATTTCTTATAGAAACATTATTAACTAAAAAAATAAATAAAAATAACTAGTGAAAAAAATAATCTGCTGAACAACAAATTTGTAAAAGATGAAAAATTACATGCATTTATATATAATATACACAAATAAATATAAAATATTTTTTATTTCAATTTTTTTAATAAAAACGAACTGTAACACTTCGATGACTTCATTATAAGCTTATTGCAGTAAGAACTGGAAATTCATTTTCTGAAGTTGTGTTTTAATATACAAAAACAAATATTAGAAATGTTATCTTTTTTCTTCTGATATATGAGTTTTCTATAAAAAGGTAATTTATTATATTTTATTTTTCTTAAAAGACTTTACTTTGTTAAATGTTAAGACCTTTTTTAATATCAAAAATTCAATTCTTTAAAACTATCTATGTAGATTGACATTTTTCCTTGAATTCATAGTTCTTGTAAAATTATTAAAAAGAATGGAATTGTAACAACAACTGGTCCGATATTCATAAATATTTTGCTATTGGTAAACCAACTATTTATACAATACTTAGAGCCTAGACTTGTTATAATAGAAGAAAATAGTGCCAAAATATAAGCGAATATGAATGAGGAGCTCAAATATCAAAATATTTCTTTCATTTCTAAGAGAAAATACAAAATTAATATTGATCACTGAAATTTAAAGTGAAAACTTATGCACCAATTCAATATAAAAGGATAACTTCCAGCATTTATTTAAACAAGAAATTCTTGATTTATTTCTTAGTGAAAATTGTATTGTTTTTAAAAATTTTATCAATATATTTAAATGTAAAGCAAACAGAAAAAAAAGTAATTTACTACAAAAATTATCTTTGTTAAAGATTTTTCTTTTCTGTAATTATTTTTTAAATAATTCTGAATTTATTTTATTACAGTTACAAAAAGTTATCTGAATTGATGTTACCTGTATTAATTTAATTTTATTTTTATTTTCAGTAAGAGTTCCACAGAAAAGAGAATATTCTAGCATTTCGCAACACAAAATAGAAGAGTATGTAAGAAATTGACTTCGAAATGCTCCAGATCGGGAAGGAGGAAGGAACAAATGAAGAAAACTTTTAAATTATAAAAACTGTAAATAAATAATGTGAATGGATTTATGATTGTAAATAAAAAAAATGCTTATACTGGATCTGTCTCGTTCTGAGCCATCATTAATAAAAATATCATTGATATAATATAAATTATCTAATATAAAAAGTTCAGTTTATGTGTGTTTAGTTAAATGTGTTGCATGCTTTACAAAAATACAATAAAACAAATATCTTAAAATAATTGAGTTAGAATTTTATGTATATGTTCATGCGCTGAATTTAACAACAGAACTGTTAACAATGAAGTGAAAATTTCTTATAGATATATTAAAATATTTATTGAATAAAAATAAATAATAACTGCTAATCCAAAAGTAATCTTGACAAATTGGTAAAACATGATTATAATCAACATATAAATGAATTCTATTAGAAAAAATATTTTAGAAAATAATCAAATCTAATATAAATATTTATTTAAACAAAAATAAACTAATATTTACTAGTTCATTAAAGTAAAAGCTAAAAATTCAAACTTTTTAAATTGTTTTAATTTATATATAATTATTTCTTAAGAAATAAAAACATATTTAATGTTATACTATTAATATATATATATATTAAAATTTATTTTAACAAAAATAAACTGTAATATTCATAGGCTCATTATAATAAAAGTTGAAAATTAAAATTTTTGAAATTGTTTTAATTTATAGATAATTATTTCTTAAGAAATAAAATGGGACGATTATGGAAAGAGAGCGGCATCTCTAAATAACCAAAGTAGATTCAATTTAATGCATTTCCAATATATTTCAATATTAACTTTACAATATATAAATTCCTAGCAATTAAAAAATGGGTAAATATTTCATTTTAATCTGTAGAAATAAAATCAAAGTTATAATTGGCTCCACGTCGGTTAAAGCGGCCACTGCCGGCCAAACTGCAAAGGCCCGACGGATAACCGTATACGGGTATGTGCTGGCAATTATACGGACCACACACGGCCAATACGGCATTGCTGGCCACCCAGCGTTGGGCCAACAGCGGACCGTACTGCCGGCCCAGCAGCAATGACGACGACCACTTTATTGACGGAGCCGACGAGGCCAAATAGCGGCGGGCAGCTGCTGGCCAAGGCGGCTGACAGCAGCGGCCCGATGGATGCCCGGCATCTTTGTGTTTGCTGGGTGGTATCCACAATGCATGCTCTCTATTCCAGGCTAATTGCAAGCGATAGTGAGTTGCGGTAAGTGGAACAAATCTGACAGGCCTATGAGCATATAGACCAATGTGACCTAAGCTTCTGTGCATGGTCTGCCTTGAAACTGTCACACAGGTAGCTGAAGAGAGCTGACGAAACACATCTGATGCTCAGCTCCGTCTGTTTCGTTTGACAATAACTGTCAAATATCGGTCCTCATTCAGAGTTGTAACTCGAGAGGGGGTACTTTTGCTGTAAATGCTTTCTTTGTGCCATAACTAAGCGGTTATTGCACTGAAAGGCTTTTAAAGCGCTTTTAAGCAATTTTACGTGTTGGTAACCATTTCTTATATTCCCTCTCTTACACACTCGTCATTGTGACGTACTATTGGCGTCTTCTGGTGGTTTATTGTAATTTGCATAAAATTCTTCAACATGTGTGTGATAATTCTACATGAGAAATTTTTATTTTAAATTTCAATTTCTGTATGATTCTGAATTATCCTTAATTTATGGACATGAGTTTAATTTATAGAACTATTTTTACTTCTATTTTTATTCAATATTCCTTATAAGGAATGACTTCGTAAGTAATATTCAATGGTTTAAGTTATGAGCTGTAGTGTGAATTCTATCTATTCTCGAATTAATAACTTGCTTTGAAAGCATACTCGTTTGAAGCGAGTATTTTTACCTATAAAATTGTATTTTAATAAAGGAAACTTTTTTCTCTATCATTCACTACGAATTCTGATAGCAATCATGAAATATTAATGATAAAATAAATATTACGTCTAAATTCATTCGAAGTTAATAACTCATGACAAATAAAGATTAAAATGAATGATTATATAATTTCTGTTTGCAAAGGAATTTTTTCAATTTAGAAATGTCTGTTTAAACTTTACAGAATTTATAAACAATATCATTTTTTACAATCTGTAGCTTAAAGTTACTTTAGGGCCAAGATGTAATAATATACTGCCTTTATTATTATTTTTGATGCGGAGTCAATATTAATGGTATATCAGACGTGGTAGAGGTACAACATGGTTTATTGATTTCAATAACAATGATTATTAATTTATAACAACCTATTTCTAGTATCACATTCTATAATTCTAATAATGGTGATTCCTAAAAAATTTAAATTTAATTTTAAGGGCTTTATAAATTTATATTCTTATATAATTAAACAATACCTGCGAACATTGATGTAATGTATCTTCATAATAATTTAATTGTCAAATCATCTAATTTGTTGCATTTCACAAACAGGCTGTAAAAGATTTTCTGAGATAAAAAGCTTTAAATATTTGTATTTAAATTTTTGATTAATTAAAATGTAATCTATAATTTTGATATTCACCTGACTTTAAATTCTAATAAGTCAATCCAAAAGGTTAAATTATGTTCTAATATCTTAATATAAATATACTTTTTTAAGCGGATTCAATATAACATGTAAATACGAGGGTCACTCTGAAAGTTTTGAGATACAACTAGGTTCTTAAAGTTATACTTACAAAATTTTAGGTGTGTTCAAAGCAGTCACCTCCAGCATCAATGCACTTTTGTAGACGAATTTTTCACAGATTAAATGCCTCAAGCCATTCATTTCTTCGAATAAATGAAAAAATGCATTTATAGCCACATCAATCTCTTCTTCTGAATGAAAACGACTTCCACGTAAGTTCTTTAGATTAAAGAATAGCCAAAAGTCGCACTTAGCTAGATCAGGTGAATACGGCGGATGTTCGATCACTTTTTTTGTTTTTGTTTAAGAAACTCAACTGTTAATCCGGCAGTAGATTATGGGGAACCCAACGGCAAACTACTTTTTTCATATGTAATTCTTCATGAATGATTTTGTGTATGGCTGCGGATCCAATGTTAAGTTCCTTCTGTATCACATTTGATAGGTACAGCGATTATCAGTCATTAACATTTTTCGTATGGCAGACACATTATCCGGGATTACTGCCGACGGCGGCCTTCCTGTGTGTTCTTCATCCTGAAGAAAATTGCGACCTCTTCTAAATTCTCTAAACCATCTGAATACAGTAGCACGAACTGGAAGCTGGATACAGTAGCACGAGCTACAGTAGCACGAGCTGGAGATTCATCACCAAATGCTAATTGCAACCGTTGAACGCATTCTTCTTGATTTAATCCTGCTTTGAAATCGTAGGAAATCATATCGCGAAAATGTTCTCGCGTCAACTTCATTTTCTCTTCTGTTTAAAATTTATTCCACGTTAAACAAGTTGAAGTAAGTCAGTAAAAAATCGTCTTCTGTGTTAAAATACTTTGTACTTTAAAAGTAAACCGTTAATTTTATTTTGTAAACTCTCCTCTCCAGATATCTCAAAAATTTCAGAGTAACCCTCGTATGCTTCTCCAATGCCTGTGTCTGGAAACAAAATATCAATGTGATCTCAAACGTAATAGTAGTTACTTTATCATCGCTATTGCTTAATATAAATGAAAGGGTTAAAATAGAGCTTTATTTACCAAGTTAACTAAAGGGGATATTTTACAATATCTTCAGTAAACTTATAGCTCAATTTATGATATTTGCATTATGATATAGGACTAGATTACTTATTAAAATAACTTTTATGTCGCTGAATAAATCATATTTAACATTTACAAATAGGAATTTTTAATCTCTCAATATACTGATTTATATTACTTATATTTCACGAATAAAATGCGAGTGTAATTATAAATCTGAATTATTTACCCACTTGTTTTGAAAGATAGTTGTTGTGTTTTAAAATTCTATTGCCTTTTATTGTAGTAATGATTTCAGATTACTAACTTTATCTTCCACAGCTGATTAAGGAAATTTTTAACAAAAACCCATAAAATATACTTTAATATAAATATTTATTTAGTTTCATTATATTATAAAAAGTTCTGTTCCTAATGCTCATAATTGTTTTATTTTTTTAATCATTAAGATTTATATCTTGCATTTAAATATTGTGATTATGTATTATGTGTTTACCTCATCACTTCTGCAACTTTTGGTTGAACTTTACATATCTACAGTCAATAAATGATTGTGGCATAATACTTATTGCTTTCGCTAACGAGCTCTTGATTAGTAAATGTATGGAAAGGGAGTTTTTATTGTTTCATTCAACACAGATTGATATTTCCTAAAGCACACTGAATGCAAATTAAAATATAAAGTCCCATTTTTTGCATTTTTCTGAATTTAATTTCAAGCCATCCTTATCCTAACTGAGATATTTTCAAACAGAAATTTCTGACTCGGGTGAACTTAGGTTGATCATCACGTGATAGTGATGATAAGGTTAACTGAATTTTCATTCCGTTTTATGTGGATAACTCCTCCTCTTAATGTATATTTCTGGACGCACGTTTATTGATGTATGTTATTCAATTGAATTAAAGGTTAATGACAATTGATATCTAATTTCGTTGACCTAATTCATTTTAAACATAGATTTTTGAATAATTTCGTATCTGGATTAAATGGATGATCGGTGCCATTTGTAAAGAAAAGATTAGCTCAAACAACAAACAAATAAAACATTTTCATATTATTTTGTGAAAATAAGAATTATTTTATCACTTTTTTTACAAATGATAATTCATTTAAAAAAAACTTCATAAAGATTTAGCTACGAAAAACTAATATAATAATTTTAAGTAATTTAATATTTCAGTAATTTAAATACAATTCGTAAGCAAGAAATTGCAATAACACGATGAATACTAATTGTGGCATAGATTATGTAGAAATTAGAAAATAGCTGATTCATTTTGCTACTTATTCATATACATTTATATTACGCCACTAGAAATTATGCTGTGTTTTGATTTGTTACTAATTCTTGAAGCATAAACAAAATCAATAACCTAACTGAATATATTCCTTCAGATAAAAAACATATATTGCTTCAGTCAAAAAATTATTAATACAAAAACAAGTCATATTTTACCACTAACAATTATGATTACATTAATTTATTAATGTAATCATAATTATATTATATTAATAAATAAAATTAACTTTAAAAAATTGCCTTCAAAATTTAACTGATTTCACGTTTCATGATTATGAATGTTATGAACAATGAATTCGGTTTTTTTAATTTTATGTCCATAGTTAGTATATTTGATATTAAATCATTCCTTTCTAAATAATTTGTCAATTAACATGCAAGATTGTTGTTTGTCTAAATAGAAAAATTTAACTAATTATATAGGAATTAATCACTTTGTAAATTTTTCTATTTCTCAATTATTAAGCAATTTTAACTAGTTAATTAAAGAACGGCACTCGTTTTTTTAAACGAAATTTGATCTTTAACACATCATTCCAACTTAAAAGAATGTATTCTCGATATAAAACTAGAAAAACATTTTTAACGAATTTGCAGTAGATTTAATAATTTATGCATAGAAGGGAATATAAAGTAAAGCAAGGCATTTAACCAATAACAAATATAGTTTAAAATTAACTATGAAATTTTTTCTCTTTCTTATAGAAAATACTTATTACGTTCTTAAATCATTCAAGAAGAATATATCAAATATTTTTGTATAATCATTTGGTAAATAATTAACATTTTATATAATATTTTGTTCTCTTAATAAATTGTATAACTTATCAAAGGTTTTGGGGAAAAAATTTTAGACTCAACAATCAAAAATATAACATAACTAATATTACATATTTTGTTTATTTTATTTGTGTTCTGAAAATATAATAAATAAAAAGTAAAAAAAAACCTGTTTGAAAATAAATTCGATATTTGTATTATAATTTAAGGCTGTTAAGTTAATGTAAACTGTGTTAACAATCTTTTTTGACTAATTAACGCAATTTTTTAATTATATCTTTTATATTTATTCCATGAACATTTTAATGAATATTGTATATTTTATGTTTGAACTATAATAGACTGAGCTACATCTTACTTATATATAAGTTTCAGCAAAAAAAAATAAAATTATGTTAAACATTTTACGCATTTGAAGTTTTAAAGTCTTTATTTATATGATGACTGGCATTAGTGCTATTTTCTTCTAGTTATTTAATTTATCATTTTTATAAATATACTCATAATTATTAAAATGTCTAAGGAATACCAAATTGATTTAATGAATAATACTTAAAATGACTGATCAAAACTATTTTAAATTACAAATTTTAAAAATCACTCATACGTTGTTTATAAATTAGGTTTTAGGAGATAAACATTTTTTTTCATTTTTATCACCAATTTGATAATTTTTTAAATATCTCTGAATTATTTCAAACAATACGCTCTGAAATTTTTAAAGAAAAGAATTGATTCACTCCATTATAAGGAATAATATTAGTTAGCACAGTAAGAAATAAGCAAGGATATTTTTAATAGAGTAATTGAATCGAGTTTAAAAATAGAGTCAGATGTGTAGTTTTAAAGAATCTATTTTAATAATTTATTATTTACTTTCTCATGAATAATTAATATATTTATATTATTTTTGCTTCATAATTAATAAAATAAAATTTCTTTTCCTGTAAAAAGTGGTACTTTTTAAGAAGTCTAATTATTTTAAGAATTTATTATATTTCTTTTGTTTCATATAATTATTACATAAATTTAAATTTAAAATGTATTAGTAAGATCTTACACAAAATGTTTTTATCTTGAAATTCAAAGTAATTTATAAACTTTTCATAGGATTAAACTTATATCGAAAAAAATCATACCTTTTTTCACTATTTTAATATTGTTCAATAATATTAAGCTTTAATATAAATCAGATAATTAATGAAAAAACCATTAACATAAAATGTAAGGAAAAACTAAACTCACTTTGTCTAAGAATGAAGCAAGAATTGATTCATTATTTCAATATTTAATGTACACTTTTCTGTCTGTGTGTGTGTGTGCGTGTGTGTGCGTGTGTCATTGGTAACATTTCAAAACATAGAGATAAAAATATTGTGGTTATCTACAAAATATTTATATGAGAGAATGGTTCATTAAATATTCATTCTACACTTTATATGAACTATTTTTAAAATTTATCTATTGAAATATTAGGAGATAATTACGTCTCTTTAGTTTTCTGTACCAAAATGCAAAGGTTATTTTTATACAACCAAAGAAGAATTGAAATAAAATTTTGTATTTTACTCTTAACTTAAATGCTGTTCTTAGCAATACATGTTTAACCAATAATCAAAAATCATGGATCTGAAATGAGATGAATTTCTTTAGATTTATTAAATTGTCAGGTTAAAATTCTAATAATGATATCTTTTAAGTAAAGTGTGGATAGCTAACATAGTTAAATTCTGATCACATGATGTCTACCAACTTAAACTTTTTAAGAAATACAAAAAATATTTGACAGAACTTTAACGAGTTTCTTCTGGCAAAAAAAAACAAGTCATCAATACAATTAGAATATAATCAAATAACTTTTTCATAAATATCACAAGACAAAATAAATATATACATATATTTCATTGAATATCTTTTATTTCAACTATGATTGAATCACAATGACACCCACTCGTATTGAATTTGCACAGTGCAATGAAATAAATGTAATGTCTAGACGAAAATGCAATTTAAAAGTGCATATAGATCACTCTTGCCATCCCTGATTACTTGCTTCCTTGCACTGATCATTTACTTCCCTTCCTTCCCTTGCATTGATCACTGCTGCTTCCGATTAAATAGGAAGTAGATATATCTACATCAGAGTCACGGAACTAGTTAGAAATGTACTTTTGACTTTGATAAAAGATGCAATTTTTCCAAACAGTGGTTTAAAAAAAAATTTAAAGAAATTATGTCTATTTTACAGTCAAAAGCAAGTAGTATCATGTCAAATTCAAATTTTCTTAATTTAGTATGGAAATTTATTTCTCGTGAAACAAAAAGATTTGAACAGCAGAAAAAAGTTCTGTAATATCCATAAAATTTCAGAAATTCATTGAAATAATTAAATTTATTGAATAAAGAAAAAGTTCAGAAATATTCATAACACAAATAACTAAATTATCAATTTGAAATACTATACTTTTAATTGTTGTAGTATTCAAATTGCTTAGTTTATATTTTTTACTACAAGATATCAAATTTTAATTATACGTTTATTCTTTGAAATTGTAATTGATTTATTTCAATTTAATGGAAGTAACAACTTTTTAAAATTTATATGTATAACATAACATCTTGCGCAAGGTCATAGGGTATACAAATAACACCTGTTTTGAAAATTATAGAACAATTTCTTATAATTATTTTATTTCTAATAATATTTTAGCATGCTTAATAATTCATAAATAACTTTTCACCCATATTTAATGTAATCGATCAAATATTTTGAGAATCTATAGGTTATATTTAATAAATGGTTTTAGAATTCACTATTTATTTAAAATATTTTACAACTAAAATGCTGACTAAAGATTCAATTTAAATAGCATTTACTTGTTACAAAATAATAAACAGATAAAGTATTTACAAAATCATTCTGTGAAACAAATAATGTATTGAAATATCGATTGTTAAAATAGTTTTACACAAATGAAACAGTCTTAAATATAAAACAATAAAGTGATTTAAATTCGTTAAGATTTGTTCATTTTTATAATATTTTAAATAAAAAAAGCAACTAGTTTGTTTAAATATTAAATGCACTTTTTATTTTTTAAAGTTTTCAATAAAAATATTGATATTTTTCTCTAAATAGGTTTTTCATTATTTTTATTTTAAGTAGGAAAGTAAATAATTTGGGAATAATTAAGACAAATCAAATTATGATTGTTTTGTAAAAATCAGACATGTATATAATTATTTTTCAGGAATTAAACAATAGATTGCAAGCAGATGCATATCGTATTATATTTGAATATCAAGTTACCCTTATCGATTAATATGTTTTGTAATAAAATTTTATTAAGGCAAAAATGTTTAAATATACCTCTTTTTGAAATATTTTTGGTAACTTTTAACAAAGAAATTCTATGCTATAAATAAACATTCCCAAAATACGCATAAAAGTGTAAACCTAATAAAAATATTTCAAAGATATAAATATCTGCAGTAAGAAATTAATGAATTCATAATATGTTTTTCGTTTAAATGGTATAAATTCTTTGACTCCTAAGCAATCATTCTTAAGGTTTCATAACATAAACTATTAAAATAACTTTCAGTATGAAAACTTGACACAATCAAATATCCAACTAATGAATATCTGATTTCATGTAATTTATACGTAGAAACCTGTTAAAATGATATCAGGCCAACGAAGTTACGTTTAAAGAAAATACACTGTTTTGCCTCAGTCATTGAAGTTTTTTTAAAGGTTTGTGTTAGATAAACTATCAAAAAAGTAGTTTCTATCAGAGAAAAGTAGACCATTTCGTATAGCTACTTTTGTCTTTAATCGGAGACTCGTTTCTAATAGAAAGTTTTAAATTAATTGATAAAAACAGAAAATACTTAAATTTTCATAAATTTACTGCAAAAAAGTTATTGTTAATGGAAGAAAATCAGAGTATATAAAAATATTTATAAATTAGTTTTAACCTCACGCTTTCAATCGCGAATATAAAAGTTGGTAGGCTCTTTAAATAAATCGATGTTGTTGTAATATTGTAAAAAATAATGACCACAAAAACTTTTTTATCTAACCACATACATTTTATTACTACTATTATTTTCCACATATTTCTTTCCAAATTAAATATTTTACGGAAACATTTTATTGTGTATAAAATTACATAATATTAACTTCTTTAATGAAGTATTTGTCACTTTAATGTCTATTCCATTGTGTTTTATATTGCTATGTATTTTATAAGTTTCAAGTAAATGATATGTAGTTCTTTTTCTTCTGAAGTTTCAAATTGAATATTTCATTTTGTTTCAAAGCATATCTAAACTATTAACTTAGAAAACTTTTATGAAATTAATGTAATTCATCATGTATTTGCTTCATTTTGAGAAAATATATGCATGATTATTCAGAGTTCAGAAAAATGATCTTTATTGCCTGTATATTGAAACTTTTATTTATTTAAAAAAAAGAGAATTACCACAAGTTTATAAAAAAAAATTCTGCATTCTATTATACATATTCATTTGATCTATTTTTTTTAGTAATGAGTGATTGATAATTGAAATAGTTTTCTCTGTTATTATGTATAAAATTTTCTGGCAAAAAATTTAGAATGTACGATACAAGTAGTTTGTAAAAATCATCAACTTTAATAAGATGATGACTTATCCATTGGAAAACTTAAGTTAAGTGATTTTTTATGGTATTTCTTACTAAACAGTTAGCCTCAGACACCACCCAAATAAAGACCAGACATCACTCGATAGTAGTTAATTAGGTAGTTTGACAGTAGTCACTGTATGAAAGAGAATTTCTAAATTTAGTAAGTTATAATTCTTCCAATGGACTTCATAACGGATGTTTGTACAATAAATCAGTCTGGTGAGAAAAGTCAATGGAAGAAACAATTTTGTCTGAATTCCATTTCATGAAGTCAAAAGAATAGAAAAAAACATAATATGAAGATAATTCTATAAAATGGATGAATATAAGTTTTTTAATTTTTTCATAGAATATTTTTACAATTAATTTTACTTCTTTTTTGTTATAAATATATAAGACCTTATTATCTTTAGATATTTTCAACTTTGTTTGCTATTTTTAACCAAAATTTATAATTTGAAAGCCAAAGTAAGGAAATTGTAGCAATAATATTTGGCATTCAAATATTCAATACTTTTTATTATTTAATGACAAGGAAAAGTGTAATAAGTGAATAAAAATGATAATTTTTCAATAATATATTATGAGAAAAATCATTAAGTCGATAAAAACTCTACAATACTAATATTTCGTGAATTAATTTGAAAGTGCTAACAGGTTTAAAATAGGATTTAAAATATAAATGTGTATAACATAAATGTGAGAAATAAAAATATAAATGTGTGTGTGTGTGTGTGTGTGTGTGTGTGTGTGTGTGTGTGTGTGTGTGTGTGTGTGTGTGTGTGTGTGTGTGTGTGTGTGTGTGTGTGTGTGTGTGTGTGTGTGTGTGTGTGTGTGTGTGTGTGTGTGTGTGTGTGTGTGTGTGTGTGTGTGTGTGTGTGTGTGTGTGTGTGTGTGTGTGTGTGTGTGTGTGTGTGTGTGTGTGTGTGTGTGTGTGTGTGTGTGTGTGTGTGTGTGTGTGTGTGTGTGTGTGTGTGTGTGTGTGTGTGTGTGTGTGTGTGTGTGTGTGTGTGTGTGTGTGTGTGTGTGTGTGTGTGTGTGTGTGTGTGTGTGTGTGTGTGTGTGTGTGTGTGTGTGTGTGTGTGTGTGTGTGTGTGTGTGTGTGTGTGTGTGTGTGTGTGTGTGTGTGTGTGTGTGTGTGTGTGTGTGTGTGTGTGTGTGTGTGTGTGTGTGTGTGTGTGTGTGTGTGTGTGTGTGTGTGTGTGTGTGTGTGTGTGTGTGTGTGTGTGTGTGTGTGTGTGTGTGTGTGTGTGTGTGTGTGTGTGTGTGTGTGTGTGTGTGTGTGTGTGTGTGTGTGTGTGTGTGTGTGTGTGTGTGTGTGTGTGTGTGTGTGTGTGTGTGTGTGTGTGTGTGTGTGTGTGTGTGTGTGTGTGTGTGTGTGTGTGTGTGTGTGTGTGTGTGTGTGTGTGTGTGTGTGTGTGTGTGTGTGTGTGTGTGTGTGTGTGTGTGTGTGTGTGTGTGTGTGTGTGTGTGTGTGTGTGTGTGTGTGTGTGTGTGTGTGTGTGTGTGTGTGGAAACTTTCTACAAATATATTAAATTTATTTTGGGTTATGATATGTATATAGAAGATACTTTTTTGAACAATGATATTTATGAAACAGTTATTTGTATAGCAAACAATTCATTTTAATAAAATAGATAACAGAAATAAAATAAAACAAAGTTTAATTTGGTAAAAGCTCTTGGCAGAACAAAATTCGAAAAATAAATATCCTTGTATTTCAAGGCAAAGGTAATGAAATTACTAATATTGTCTGAAGCATAATGAACTCAGAAAATTTGTTTATTCAGAATATTTGTTTATTCAGGACATTACCATATTTTTGTTACTTATATATATATATATATAATAAATTTTTCCTATTTATATATATAATTAGTAAAAACTACAGGAATAATATGCTATTGTTTGTTTTCGATATAAAAGTCATATGATCACTAAACATCATAACATAATTTATTATCCATGGATTTTTGGATCAAATATTAACAAGTTGTTGTTGAATTATTTCACCCAATCTAAGCCGCAGGTTAGACTAGGTCCGTGAGCCCAAAGATCTTCAATTAATCCTAAACCAGTAGAGGACTTTGAAATACGTGCTCCCTGTCAAGACCTAGCCGTTTCATCAAGTGGTCCGGAGAGGCCGGTGAAGAGTTGTATTTCGAACATGTCACTTGGAATATTTTTCCTATCACAAAAGAGAGGCATTTAATGATCTACTTGCAAGTCACTACTGATGAACTGAACGATAGGATCCTCCTTGGTGGAAAGGGCACCACCTGAAACCTGCTATTATACCAGTGGGTGAAGCACTTTTGGAATGCATACTTCTGCTAGGGTCACCCAAGGCGTGAAAGTCAATTCATAATGCCCAGATAAAGTTTTCAGGTGAAGGAGCTAATTAAATTTTCTGCCTTCGTTCAGCAACTTGAATACACTAAAGTATGTTAAATAAAGTTTTTTATCGAATGTAAAATACGCTTTAATTATGTTTCTTATGAGCACATACAGTTATTGAACATAAGTAAATCATAAAGCTATATAAAGGTAAATCGTGAATAAGTTATGTAGCGTCGTAACCCCTTATAAAATAAAATAGAAAAACAAGCAAATGTGTCTAGAAATTGTTACGAATTTTAATCTCATCTAGTAGCATGATAAATTAATCTATGTTTTGTTTTATATCAAACTTTTACTACAATTATTCCATTTTATCTCATCTATTTAACTATTAATGAGATTTTTACATGAAATAATGTATTATTTTTTTAATTTGGTTTCCAGCAAATAAAATTTAAGATAAATGTTCACACTAATTGTAATTTTTTTCAATGTTCATTTGAAAATAATTGATGATAGTTTGTTTCTAATAACCATCAAATTAAAAATATTTCTCTTATTATTCATTACATAAAAGTAAACATTAAATTTATTCTTATTCTAAGATAGAACAGTTCACAAATATTGTTTCATTTCTTTATACTTTTAATATTAATATCTTCCATTCATCACCCGACACTCCTAAGCTTTTTAATTTAGACGCTTTCAGCTTTTTTTTAAATAAACGCCAATCTCTAGAAATTGTTATTTTTGATGGTTAACAATATTTTTTACATTTATATTAAAATTAAAGTTTTTCTCTACTCCTTTTTCCTTGTTTTATTACGATTGCCTAACCCTTTGATTGTCATTCAAGTGATAATTGCGACAGTTTAGTTTAGTGTAGTGAACAACATCAGGTTCTTTAAATTTCCAGCATGAATTTTGAAGTGTTACATTTTCTAATCCAGATAAAATTTTCTTTAAATTCTACCAAAAACAAATTTCAAGAAATTGTTATCAAAAGAACTCAAAATGCTATCTTGTTTACGATTAAAGGCCAATGCCTCTGAATTATAAATAAGAGTTAGATATATGGATATCTCTTATAAAGCTACCAAAGTTAAGAAAAATTTAATATTAAAATAAATATGCTAAAATCCTCAATTTCACATTTACATCCCTATATGAATTATACACGGAACACTAATTCGTAAGTTATTAAATAATGATATATTAACTCTTTTAAAAGCATACAGGATGCAGCAAGTTAACCTCCTTTATTCGAATTGCAATAACACAAAAAGAAGTAAAGATAAAGAGGTGGGCGTGGACTCATTCGAGAGAGGAGATCAGAAAGTCGTGGAGCATTGTGGTTTACATGGAGCATCATGCGTTTCAGTAATGAACACTTTCCATTTGCCGTAGAGGATTGTTTTTCAAACACTTCGGTTATTTCAACTCAGCACATTTTCCAAAATGGTATCAATATTGAGTCTCTTGGTCCTGTCCCGGATCGGAAAATTATTATTTAATAGTTAAAAACGTTAAAAGGAAATTGGTTCTGCGCAGAAAAGGATTGATGAAGACACACGTCCCATTAGCTCACCAAAGAACATAGAATTAGTAAAAATGTCATTTTTCATATTTTTAGAATTTTTAGAATTTCAGATCATTCTGTCAAGCGAGTTTTGCACACTATAAACTTGCTTTTCACACATTAAAAATTAATTGTGCAGGACCTTCTAGAATGTGACTTTAATGCTCAAAGAAATGGATGGGAATCATTTATTGATCATGTCCCTCAAGATACTATTATTATTTTCAGTATGAGACTCATTCCCATTTGACTGAACTTCCCAATAGACAAAATGTACTCTATTGTTCAATCGAGCATATTTTGTATAGGTCCCCTATATATATATATATATATATATATATATATATATATATATATATATATATATATATATATATATATATATATATATATATATATATTATATATATATATATATATATATATATTCGACCCCAAGAACTCCATCAGAGGCCTTTGTATTCACCACATGTCACCGTATGGTGCACAATCCTATCAGTTGGAATTATCAGCTCTTGGTTTTTCTAGGAAAATAGACAAACTATCACATTCACTTCAAACCATTATGTCAACCTCATGGAAGATTTTTTTTGCCACAGTTAGATGAAATGCACTTTGGGGAAATAGGATTTCAGCAGAACAGTGCAACAATCCATACTTCACGGGCGTCGATGATGGTGCTGTGAAATCAATTCCCCAAGGTTCTCATAACAATAAGAAGTGATTTGGAGTGGTCAGCGCCTTCTCCCGATTTGGTCCCATATATTTCTTTCTTTGGGGGGATTTAAATTCATGCATCTATATTGACCATCCACAAACATTGAAAGATCAGAACAGAAACATTCAAAGATAAATGGCCAAATTACCTACAAATGTGTTGGATGATACAATAGTGTTGAGAAACAATAGAATTCGGTTCACTCAATGTATTGACGATGGAGGGCGTCACTTGCCCAAAATGATATTTAAGACTATGTAAGCTGAAACTTTAAATATATAACTTTTGTATTCAAAAATAAATAGAAAAAAACCTTACAGACACACATTTTGTGTTATTGCAATACGAAATAAGGAAATTAGCTTGCAATTTATAATACGAGATATTCATTTTAAAATCGACATCAAATTAATATTGGTAGGTAAATCATTATATTTTTAATTTAAAAAATTGACAATAATGAAAAGTTTGAGATGTTTGAAAAATTAAATTTCCTATCAATTTTTAAAATAAACTATTCTAATAATTAATAATTTGCTTTTTCAGTTCGTAAGTTTAACACTCTCATCTCGTGTGTGGATATATCTAAGGATTATAATATAGGTAAAACAGTCGGTCTCTGTCAAATTAGATATCATGTTCAGAAAGTATTTGTAGAAAAACACAAACATAAAAAACATATTTTCTAAAGTTTACCTGTGCGAATCATTGCTTCTAGTTATAAAAACTGTTTTATAAAAAAATCCTCATTTCATTTTTACCTTAAATTAATTAGACACTGATCAATTCCATTCACTATTTTGGAAATTTTATTTATGATTTTTAATTCATTATTAACTCAATACACAGTCAAATCAGTCTGCATTGTCAATTGTTATTGATGTATCATCAAAAGAAATTCAGATTCATACCATTAGAAACATTTAAAATTTATTCAGAATCTTAGAAAATTAACACTTGTTCCAATTTTTATTGATGATTTTTGAAAAAACTATTTCTCTATATTTTTTAATAAATCTTACAAATTGAGATAAGGAATTGCATGTTTATATAAATGATTTTTTTGTATTGCTATATGTAACACTGTTAGCTTAAATGATCACTTATGTTTAGTTATCCTAATATTTTAAGATTCGGTGTACAGTATTGAATAATTCATTGTAAATTGTGATGAGTAAATTACAATATAGTTTCATCTTTACGCGTTCATTTATAAAGATTCTAAGTATCACAAATCATATCTTTAGAAGTATGTCACAGTCTATTACTAAGATAAACCAAATTTTACCAATATCAAAGATTTAATAAAAATATGTCTTAAATAAGCACAAATTAATTATAAAGTATATAATCTTTGAAATTTTAAACGCTTATATTACGAGAAATTTCCAAAAATAGATTGCAACATAAATTTACAAAAACATTCAAATAGCATAAAATGTTTCGAAGTCTCTTAAAATATGGGAGGATAAAGCACAGCATTCAATTCTTGGGAAAATAAAATCAGGAAGATAAATTCACAAATACTGGGAAATGTAAAATAACACAATTTATATATATATATAGAAGTAATAGATCCGTATCGCCACCTGATCCCAAATATTTACTCTGAATTGCAATATAACCCAACGTATTCTGAAAAACATTCAGCGCAAACAATTTATCCAAAATAAACTTCTTGAAATTTTCTTTACCGAAATGGCTAGTCTTGTAAAAAAATAAGAATTCTGTTAGCAGAAAGTATTTAAAAATGGAATTAAAAATGTATTCCTTTTTTCATGTTAAGATCGAAAATGCTTTTTTTTTTCGTAAAATCCAATATGAAGTGTAATTCCAAAATTGTTTCTCAAAATATGCATATTCCCGAAAGAAAAATGTCATAAAAACAGATATATAAAAAATTTATATCTAGCTATGTTTTATTTTTAAAAACAATCTTAAAGAAGTTCTTTGGAGTTTTATCATGAATTTGAAGCTAACCTTCCATGTAAAATTCTGAAAATTTCTATATATCAATTAATTATTCAAAAATGAATAAAATAATTCTAATACAAAAGAATCAAACTTAGAAAAACTACTTTATCAACATTAATCAATTCTTAAACAAAAAATGATCAAGAGATTTACTGATAAAGTCTTTTTATTAGAATAGGAGCAAAATAATTTTGCTTCGCTGAATAAATATTTTCACCGAAAAGTATAGGGAAATATCTTGTCATTGTTTGAAGAAAAGGATTAGGAAATTAGGAGAGATTAAGCTTGATTGTTTTACCAGGAAGAGAACGGAAAGGTATTGCAAATGAAACTTTCGAAGAAGTCACTTCTGCTATGGTTGAAAAAAGCCTTTTGTTTCGGCTATTCTTCAGCAAGCTATTAATCAACTTCACGTGAGTTGGCGATTCCTTAATTCACAGCATGGAAAATTTTCCGATCCCACTTGAAATGATATCCATATAAAATTATCATGATGTCAATACTGCAAAATCAAGAATAACAACAATGGTATTATATTGGTTGCCAGTTTTTAGCAACGATGGCTATTGATAACTCGTATCCCGTCTGATGAAGAGCACTTTTCTTTTTATAAAACTCGGATTATTTAAAATTGCCGATTATGAGGTACTTTACCTTCATATCTTGCACCAATAACCAATACATTCTGTTACGTTACAACATATGGTGGATTACTCCTTTTCTTCAAATCCCTCTTTGGAAATTCTCTTTCTAGCTCTGAAAACAAACACTTTTGCAAGTGCCTGGCCTAGTAAACTGTTTCGACGGCCTTACAGTCCAGTTTCACGGGAACAGTAAATTTTCTTGACTGTTGATGTAAAATAAAATGGAGCAATTCCCAACATTGTTTGTTAAATCAAAGAATGCATCATGCTAGAATTGGAGAGAATTGTGTAACAGCAGAGCATTTACAAATACCTATACTCCTTTCACATGATTTAAATACCTATAATTTCTCTCTCTGGTCGTGGGGAGTTCTTAAATTTTGTATTTGAGGAAAACAATCTACGCTTTTACTTGAATCAAAAGTCTGCATTATACAACATGATGATAAAACTATTCAAGAGATTTTTGCGCAATCGATGAAAATGCTGTAATGCATACTCAGTGTCGTAGTGTAATACGACATA